>SKCR01023687.1:0-110992 GCA_019454045.1 Zanthoxylum bungeanum
CGGGCGCACTATAGCAAGCTCAAATAGCTGATATGATCCTGAAATTGAGTTTTTTTTACCCTATTTTTTTAATTTTTTCAAAAATACTTTTAAAATCACCCAAAATAATTTTAATTTCAAAACCAACCACAACACATGTTATAAAATAAAAATCATATTTTTCAAAGTATCAAATATTTTTACATAAACATAAATTTATTTTAAATACATACTTGCGTAAATTTTGAATCCAAAACATAAACCAAATTAGAATCCCACAATGAAATGACTCATGAACAATTCTAGGTCACTCAAAGGTGGTCAAGTGATTCTAGAATGATAGCCATAACTCCATGCTTTCATCTAAAGTTCCAACTCTTATTTTAAATTTATGTCTAACATAAATATTTTGAACTAATAACAAGCATATTGTGTTTATACTTCCAAAGCATTCTAACACAATTAATTAGCATAATTTCAACATCAAGCTATATTATTATGTATCAAATACATAAATCATCAGTATATGTCTCACTAATGATAACTCACTAATGAAAAACAAAGCTTTAAAGAAGATCAAACTTACCTAAAAAAGTTAATTCAAAGATCCAATCCTACTTCTCCTTGTTGAAATGGTTGAAGAACTTCCAAAGTTTAGCAAGCTTAACTCTAAGTTTTGATCTTGATTTCAATGCTAGCAAGTTTCACTTCAAGATCCAATCTTGATTTCTCCTTGTTGAATTATTGTAAAGATCTTCCAAACCTTCTCTAAACACTTCTATAACTTAAGGTTAATTTCTCTAACTCTTACTTGTTTTAGCTTTCTTAACCTAGATTAAAATATTTCTTCAAGCTTCATATTTATAGCAAAACTTAGACAATTTTTGATTAATAAAAGTTATAATCAACTTTTATATGAGTTTAATCTAATTTGTCGAAATATGTATAATTAGATGTGACTAATCACATTTGTCTACCACTTTAATTTAATCCAATCAAATCAAAACAAAGTTTAATTAATGGATTAGTTACATGTCTATAATTTTGATTAATCCAATTAAATCAAGCCAAATACACTTATAATTACATATTTGTAATTACCAAAATATCCTCAAATGGTAGAAATATTTATGAAATTACGACAAAGCCCTTGTGTAAATTTTTGATTAATCCAATTAAGTCAAAGTAAATAATCAAGATTATCCAATAACACTTAATTATCTTAGTTGATAATTATAATATCGGATATTATTTATTATAAAAAATTATCAGCTACCCAAGTTCTCAACGGGTACACTTCATATTGTGGGACTCTCTAAGTCCAGACACGTTTTTTCATATAAGCCTAGCATATATGTACATAATTCGGCCACCTCCGAATTCGCGAAGAACACAAATGAGCTTTTTGAACTATACAAGTCGAGGTCATCACATATATTTATCAATCCCTCCGTTGTAGGCTATCCGAGTTGTGCTTATGAAACATAAATACACTATCAAGTTTCTGAGGCGCACATCTCATGTCGATATGTCCATGATTCTTTACAACTAATCAGAAATCATTTCTAATATATGCAATTCACCCTAGGTGATCGACTTTGGCCAAAGTTTTAAGAATCGTAACTTACGTACTTGATACATAAACCTCTTTTGGTACACATATGGGCCTACAGATCTTATCTTCATACGCACTTGATTAACGAGGGAATCGGTCCACACCCAACAAACATCTAGAGGCCAGACCATGAAAGGTTTCTGACATACATGACATCTAAGTGTGTAGGATCTCACACAAATTTAATGTTATTCTATAGTCAAAGGATCACATATGCTACTCGACTTGAGGAGATTCTTATTGACAGTGGTGTGTACTTCCAACTATTAGAAGTTACCTGTGAGTTATTCAGTATTCGCTCCAACGAATACCCACATGTCTATACGAGCTTTCTAAGCTCATGGTAAATCAGGTTAAACTATTGGAACTCCAATTCCAATATACGACACGTGTTAGTCTTCTAGGTTATATGAATTCAACCATATTCCAAAACCAACGACTATGAATATTTACTTTAAGAATAATTTATAATAGTAATACTATCCCAATATCGGACCACACAATGTCTAGTATTACTACATGACTACTTTAAGGTCGATATCATTCTTAGCATATTTATATATCAATCTAATATGCATAATGACATTATCATTAATAAGGTTTGAAATGAAAATATAGTTATTTTATTAATAAATAATAAAATTTAATGTACAATATATTTATTCGGATTGACGCTCCAAGCACCAATTTCAACATTTGGAACGTGTCATATGTAATATGGTGCATGAGAATGAATAATGGATCAAAGATTCAAATCTATAATTAGGAAAAACTAAAGCCATTGAGGAAAACTATTATATCCACTCATGGTTGGCACGTGTCATATTAAATTTATTGACCAGAATAAAAAATTTGACACAACTGTCACGATGGCTATTGACTACTATGCTTCCAATATACGACATGTGGTAGTCTTCTAGGTTATAGGAATTCAACCATATTCCAAAACCAACGACTATGAATATTTACTTTAAGAATAGTTTATAATAGTAATACTATCCTAATATCGGACCACCCAATGTCTAGTATTACTACATGACTACTCTAAGGTCAATATCATTCTTAGCATATTTATATATCAATCTAATATGCATAATGACATTACCATTAATAAGGTTTGAAATGAAAATATAGTTATTTTATTAATAAATAATAAAATTTAATGTACAATATATTTATCCGGATTGACGCTCCAAGCACCAACTTCAACATTTGGAACGTGTCATATGTAATATGGTGCATGAGAATGAATAATGGATCAAAGATTCAAATCTATAATTCAGGAAAAAAGTAAAGCCATTGAGGGAAACTATTATATCCACTCATTGGTTGGCACGTGTCATATTATATTTATTGACCAGAATAAAAAATTTGACACAACTGTCACGATGGCTATTGACTACTATGCTTCCAATATACGAAATGTGTTAGTCTTCTAGGTTATAGGAATTCAACCATATTCCAAAACGAACGACTATGAATATTTACTTTAAGAATAGTTTATAATAGTAATATTATCCCAATATCGGACCACCCAGTGTCCAGTATTACTACATGATTATTCCAAGGTCGATGTCATTCTTAGCATATTTATATATTAATCTAACATGCATAATGACATTACCATTAATAAGGTTTGAAATGAAAATATAGTTATTTTATTAATAAATAATAAAATTTAATGTACAATATATTTATTTGGATTGACGCTTCAAGCACCAACTCCAATATTGGGAACATGTCATATGTAATATGGTGTATGAGAACGAATAATGGATCAAAGATTCGAATCTATAATTCAGGAAAAAAGTAAAGTCACTTCGGGAAACTATTATATCCACTCATTGGTTGGCACGTGTCATATTATATTTATTGACTAGAATAAAAAAATTTGACACAACTGTCACGACGACTGTTGACTACTATGTCAATTTGTCCATCAGTTTTAAACACAAAATAAATAATAATAATATATATTAAATGAATAAAAGAAAATAAATATATAAATTTTATTAAATAAGTAAAAGAAGAAATAAAATAGATAAATATTTAAAAGAAATAAATTAAAAGGTGAAATAAAACAGTTAAATTAAATTAAATAAATAATTAATACCCTTAATTTTTTCTCAATGTAACTAATACCCTTAATTGCTTAAGGGTATTATTGTGAATTCACAGAGAGAGAGTGGGGGACAGGGGAGGTGGGTGTCCGGGGGGGGGGAGCAATTTTTTGATTTTGTATTAACTTTTCTTATATTTAAAGCCTTTAATACTGGCCCAAATTAAATGATCTCAACCAGCCGTCTGACCCATAAAACACTTCAAGAAAACAGAATTACCGATCAAATATTCGGTCGGTAAATAATACATTTCGATCGGTATAATATATTATCGATCGAAATATTATGTCGGTATTTGGCTCGTCGGTAAACGAATATCGACTGAAATATATTCGGCCGGTAATAATATTGATCGATTACCGACCTAATATATTTATGTCGGTATTATTATTGACTGATTACCGATTGTATATTACAAATAATCAATCATTATATAGATGAATTTGGTCGGTAATAACTTATCATTTTATTGACCGACATTATTAGGTCGGTAAATGTATATATTACCAATCGTTATTTCGAACACTAAGAGCTTAGAATTATCGAAGGAAACTAATTTTGTCGGTAAATGTTACAGGCTGTAATATATTTGGTCGGTAAATAAGTCCACCAATCGATTATTCAGTCGGTGATTATATTATATTATATTTTTAAAATTATTATTTTTTTCAATTAAATTAAATTGTATTTTATTTTTTCAATTAATATTTTAAATTATAAATAAATAATTAATAAGAAAATTAATAAGAAAATTATGTAATATAATAATAAAATTACATTAATGTACTGAATACATTAAACAAAATGAAAAAATATATATAACTACTGTACTACACACTAGAAGGAGAGAGACCACCACGAGACAACAACATATGATGCTGCATCAACTAAAGAGCTAGTTGGATATACTCATGTATCTATTGTTGCATCTGTTGCTGCTGCTCTCGTATCTGCTGATGCATTTGCTCCTGCTACTGCCATATAAGCTCCTGTTGCATATGCTTCTGCTGCTGCATATGCTCATACATCTCAGTACAAACCTCATGCATTACCGCATGTGAAGCCAAGACAGTAGAAGATGAGAAACTACCGTAAGGTACATACTCGGAGCCTGGACCGTAGACATGCTTCTTCCACTCCCCTCCGGCAATCTCGATAAACCATCGGTCTTCATCTATCGGCTCTCCAATCATTAGCAGTTGGTCCCAGACAGCTAAATATCGATCTTGTGAGAAATGTAATTCATATTAGACCGTAATACAAATGTCGACTGACCACTAGCATATTCAGACATGCTTCTTACACTCCCCTCTGGCAATCTTGATAAATCGCCGGTCTTCATCTATCGGCTCTCCAGTCATTAGCAGCTGGTCCCAGACAGCTAAATAGCGATCTTGTGAGAAATGTAATTCATATTATACCGTAATACAAATATCGATTGACCATTAGCATATTCAATAAATTTATATATCTCTTTCACAAATTCCATGTTTAATGTGCCATATTTGTGAAGCCGCATGTACATCCACTATCTGTTTGAATTCATTTATGTTATATTATAAAATGAAGAATATAACAAATCACTCTGTTAGAGAAATAATGAGATCAAACTATAATACTTCAAAATAATCATTAACACAATCATAATACAAGTTCCTAATTAATTTGATTTTCTTACCTAAATACAACTTCACCCAAACATAACAAGTTCCTAATTAATTTGATTTGTATATAATATTTTGTTAATTAATTGATGGAGTTGGTGCTTGGAGTGCCAATCCGATTTGTACATTTTATTATTTATTAATAAAATAACTACATTTTTCATTTCATACATTATAATGGTATTGTCATTACGTGTATTAAAATGATGTATAGATATGCTAAGAATGACATCGACCTTAGAATAGTCTTGACACTAGGTGTAAACTATTCTTAAAGTAAATATTTCTAGTCGTTGATTTTGGAATCCAGCCAAAAAACCGAGCCACAAGCAGCCCATTACCCCACAGACCGAACACACTCACACAGCCAACAACCACGTGAACCAATCCGAAACCTCACCGACCAAAACAGTGAGCAGTCCATCACCATGAAACCAAGCCGTGAACCCTAGAACCAACAAAACCGACAACAAAAGCCAGCCACGCGAACAAAGAAACAAAGCCAATGACCAAATAAACAAACAACAAAAATAAAGACCCCACCGGCCGAAAATAACCACCCTTCAACCAGTCCTCTCACCAAACACAAAGCAAACAAAAACGCACCCTTCAACCAGCCTTCCATCACACCAACCAACCCTATAACCGAGAAGAAAACAGTCCCCTAAACCACTGAAAATCAGCCCCCGAACCAGTGACCAAAAATCACCCCCTAAAACAGTCCCTGAACTACCAAAAACAGTCCCCCCCAGAAATAGCCCTGAAACACCGAAAACAGTGATCCAAAATAGCGGAAAACAACAACAAAAATAGTAGCTAAAACAGTGGATCAAAACAGTGAAACAGTGAATGAAAATGTTGAACCAGTGAACCAGAAAAGTTACGGAGCATTAACCCTTCCGGCGACGGCGTAACGCACTTCCGAGAAGCAATTTAAAAGGTAAAACCCGATGGCACCCTTTACTATTATTTATTTATCTTTTCAGCTATTATATTATTGTTCACTCGCATGCATCATTATGTTTCACGTCTATTTTTATTTATATTGAGATAATGATCGCGTGATATCTCTTGCGGTATATCGGATGGAAACCCAGACATAAATTCCGTAGCCGAATCTGAATGGACTGTAGTGCGGTCTGTATTTGGGATACAATTCCCCGTACCGCTTGAGAAACATTCATGCACGTGTTTCATTTTTGTTATTTAATTTTTGTGTTCTTTCATTGTTTGTGTTTATTATTCCGTTATTTACTTTATGTATGTTTATTATTCCGTTATTTACTTTATGTATGTGATTTCATTTATTTATTTATGCATCGTTATTTAGTGCGCATGAGCTAATTACGTCAGATTAAAGGTCCCCCATTTGAGGGAAATGCCTAAGGGCAGCCTTTACCACAATATTTTACCGCGCCGGACGAGGTACGCTTGGTTGGATGTGAAATATGTCCAATCGGGCATACGAGGTCCCATATAGATGTCAGCCAAGTCTCTTGGTCGCATCTCTTTTATTATTCCGTTATTTACTTTCTGTATGTGATTTCATTTATTTATTTATGCATCGTTATTTAGTGCGCATGGGCTAATTACGTCGGATTAAAGGTCTCTCATTTGAGGGAAATGCCTAAGGGCAGCCTTTACCACAATATTTTACCGCGCCGGACGAGGTACGCTTGGTTGGATGTGAAATATGTTCAATCGGGCATACGATGTCCCATATAGATGTCGGCCAAGTCTCTTGGTCGCATCTATTTTATTATTCCGTTATTTACTTTCTATATGTGATTTCATTTATTTATTCATGTATCGTTGTTCAGGTCGCATCTATTTTGCCGCGCCGGACGAGGTACGCTTGGTTGGATGTGAAATACGTCCAATTTGACATACAAGATCCCATATAGATGTTGGCCAAGGCTCTTGGTCACATCTCTTTCCTTCTAATTTTGTTATTCACTTTTTTGTTTGTTATTTTTCATTTATCGCTTCATATTCATTCTATGTTAATGCTTGAGTGTTGCCTCTCGTGGTATATCGGATGGAAAACCAGACATAAATTCCGTAGCCGAATCCTAATGGACGGTAGTGCGGTCTGTACTTGAGATACAACTCCACGTACCGCTTGAGAAACATTCACGCAGGTGTTCATGCCATTATAGATACAACTTTGGTAATCTCGTTCGAACGCGTTCCCGAACGCTACACGAACGCGCATGCAGTGGACATACCTCTTTTTTATCCTATTTCATACATGTTTGCCTCTTTGGGTTATTCCTTTTGCATTGCGTACTTAATTATCTCTCTTTATTATTAATACTTTTATTGTTATTATTTATTTACATTCTCGCGCTTCTTTGTTTAATATGTTTGTAGAATTATACATTTGCTTTCATTTTCTATTTACGTCTATGGGTGTGTAAACTTGTGTGTTGTTTAAATTATCTTGCATGTGCTGCATAAGACTTGGTTATATTATTGCATAAATCCGTTCATTACAATTGGCATAAGTAAAGGACCATTCTCAACCCAACGATTTGAGGTCTTCCCTTGCGATGAGTGAATGCGGCCTTAAATCATTTCCCAGTTCACACTGGATGGCGACTCCTTTATTCTCCGATTTAGTCCCCCGCGGGCTACTCCGTACTCCCGACGGGTCGCGAGCCTGGACAGCGTCGCCCACATCTCTGTTCACTACAGGTAGTAAGAGGGGGAAAAAACCTTAACAAGACTGGAGCAGTGAAGAAGACAGTGAGTAGAACTCTGAAAATGAAGAAGAAAGTGAGCAGTGAGTCAGTGGAAGGGAAAACTTTATTTTTATATTCTGGAATTTTACCGACCGAATTGGTCGGTCGATAATTTTAGGGTATCTACCGATTGAAACCTATTCGATCAGTAATACGCTAATAATGGCACAATTTTTAGCAATCAATTGGTGTTCAATGTCTTATTTTACCGACCGCATTTATGTCGGTCGGTAATTACTGACCCAACTATTCAGTCGGAATATATGCTGTCAGTATATATTTATTTTTTTTATAATTTTATTTGAATTAATTATAAATTACCGACCGAATTATAATTTGTCGATAAAAATTACAGATGACAGACCAATATTTTCGGTCGGTAATAGAAATTTATTTACCGATCAAAAGTACTATCGGTAATATGTCAGTAAAAACTTGGCGCCATTTCGTGGTGCTAAATTAGTTTTTAGCGTCTTATTTACCAACTGAATATCGACAGAATAATCCGTCGATCATTTTTTTGGTCGGTAAAAAATCGATATTTAGTCAGAAATTGTTTCAATTTTTAATGAATCAGTATTCAATCGATAATTTCGATTGGTATTTCACAATTTTCTTATAACGAAACCACCCATGTTGTTGTGAAAACACGATCACTTTAGGAAGTGTTTGAGGAAAAACCGAATTGTATTATTACTACCAAGAATAATACACAAGTTTACAAAACAAGAAACTCACAAAAAACCTCACACACTCTCAAGCTTTCTACTTGAAGCTTATACACTTTGGGATACTTGGGATTACAATACAATGGGTGGCTGGCTCATTTTATAGGGTTTAGAAAACGTGTGCACTGTTCACTTGACAGCTACACACGTTTTTCCTCCAGCTTGCAACTCAACTTGTTGCACACAGCTTGCAACAACTTGTTGCAAGCTGCCTTTGCTTTTGGTGCATCTTCCTGGCAACCACCTGGCAACCAACAAATCTCCCCCTCGGTGAAGATTTTCCAAATCTGAGCCGACCATCAATCACCCAAAAGCGGATCCTCCAAAGGATCCTCCCCTGGCTGCATCTGTATGACTGCCTACGTACCCTGAGTTGGGATCAAGCCAATCGTAGTTCTCTGTATCATCTGACAGCTATCCTGGTTATGTCTCTGCACAACTCTAGCTTGTCCCGATCATCGTCGTTTGTTGACATGTCGACTGTGTC
This sequence comes from Zanthoxylum bungeanum, assembly GCA_019454045.1. Lineage (NCBI taxonomy): Eukaryota > Viridiplantae > Streptophyta > Magnoliopsida > Sapindales > Rutaceae > Zanthoxylum > Zanthoxylum bungeanum. The sequence continues at coordinate 9,338 of SKCR01023687.1, forward strand.
TCTGCACAGCACACTTCACTGCATCTCTGTACAGTATTCTCCTGCTATGTCTCTGCATAGTACAATCCACTGTGTCTCTGCACAGTTTTCTTCTGTTGTGTTTCTTCACCCATTTGTTCTTCAGTGCCTTCTTGCCTTTGGGAAACTCTCTGGCTCCCCCACATCAGTAAGCAGAATATATTCGGATCCCGGATATCTGGTTGATGGAATCCTGCCTCGCTCAGATCTTCTTGTCTGAGGTCTACTGGTTTCAGGAGGTCTGTCATTATCCATCTCTGTGAATGATCTTGTAGTTTCTAGTGGAGTGGGTTGCGGCTCCCCCTGCTCAACACTTTCTTCTGTAATCTCCGATGGAACAGGCTCTGTCTCCCCCTGCTCAACATCTCTATCTGCCTCCTCTGGTTCTGCTTCTGGAATTTCCTCGTGCACCCTATCTGTGGCCAATTGTGCTGGTGCTAGGTCTGGATTTCTGTCGGCACTGGAATTGGAAGACATTATGGGCATTTCAATGTCTTCAATTGTCTGGTCTTCGAGAAACTCTACTTCCTGGCTTCTGATGACCATCTTCACCTTCGGATCCCATAATCTGTATCCGAATTCTTCATCTCCATGGCCTAGGAATATACATGGAGTTGTCCTTGCATCGAGCTTCTCCCTGAGCTCATTGGATACATATACAACGGCTAAACAACCGAATACTCTAGGGTGAGTGTATGAGGGATTCTTACCAGACCACACTTTCTCCGGAATCTCCAAGTTCAACGGTTCAGTTGGTGATCTGTTGATCAGGTAACAGGCAGCACGAACAGCTTCTCCCCAGAATGGCTTTGGCAGCTTAGCCATACTGATCATTCCTCTGACTTTCTCCATAATGGTGCGATTCATACTTGCAGCGACACCATTATGTTGTGGAGTGTGTGGAACAGTTCTCTCATGTCGAATGCTATGTCTCATGCAGTAGGCTTCGAACTCCCTGGAACTGTACTTGCCTCCATTGTCTGTGCGAATGCACTTCAGCTTCTTCCCTGTTTCATGCTCTACCATGGCGTGGAACAGCTTGAATTGATCTAGGACCTGATCCTTCGTCTTGAGGAAATACACCCAGATTTTCCGAGAAGCATCATCAATGAAAGTCAGAAAATACTTGTTACCACCTAATGAATCAACCTCCAAGGGACCACAAACATCAGAGTGCACCAGACTGAGCAACTCTGATCTTCTCTCTGAAGAGAAATCAAATGAGACTCTGCGTTGCTTACCAATTGAGTAGTGGTTGCAAGGACCTCGTGCAGCATCCTTGGTAAGCTCCTTCTTGTTCAGGGTAGACAACCCTCTCCCACTCATGTGTTCGAGTCTCTGGTTCCACAAATTTTGAGAAGCCTCTTTTTCAGCTACTTTGAGGCTGTCTGCACAAATCTTCACATGAGTCTTGTATAGTGCGCCGCAAGCATGTCCTCGGGCGACAACCATGACACCTTTCGTCATTCTCCATGTGCCATTTCTGAAGTGATTTTCATAGCCCTGTTTGTCAAGAGCTATCCCCGAGAGTACATTCAGCCGAAGTTCTGGAACATGCAGGACATCCTTCAAGATCAATGTACACCCGACATTTGTCCGCAACTGAATATCACCCATTCCTACTATCCCAGAGGAACTGATATTTCCCATCTTCACTGCTCCAAAGTCTCCTGCTTTGTATGTTGTGAAGAAATCTCTGTGAGGAGTGACGTGGTAGGATGCTGCAGTATCTACCACCCACTCAACATCTTGGGTTGCGTTGTGAAGGCATGTCTCTTCCTGTATGGAGCATATTGCTACATCTGCTTGGACAACGACCAGTGTCTCTCCTTCGTCATTCTTCGGCTGGTGATTGCCTTCTCTCTGCTCTCGTTGCAGTTTTCGGCAATTCTTCTTTAGGTGGCCTACAATGCCACAATGGTAGCACTTATAGGTAGGCTTCCTTCCATCTGAGGATCTACCCCTGGTTGTGCTTCTGCCTCTCTCTCCGTTTCTTCCTTGATGTCTTCCTCGAGTCTCTGTGACGAAGGCTTCTGTCTGTTCTGAGCCAACATCTTTTCTCCTGGACTCCTCATTCGACAGGGCATCTTTTACCATAGGCATGGTAACTTTACCTCCTGGAGCGGAATTGCTGAGAGTAACCACCAATGTCTCCCAGCTATCAGGAAGGGAACTGAGTAGTAAGAGGGCTTGTACTTCATCTCCCAGCTGCATGTCTACTGCAGACAACTGGTTCACCAGGCTCTGAAACTCGTTGGTGTGTTCTGCAACGGAAGTTCCACTCCGTAGCTTCAGGTTCACCAAACGCCTCATTAACAGGGCTTTATTCCGAGCTGTCTTGGCCTGAAACATGTCTTCCAATTTCCTCCACATTCCATAAGAATCTGTGTCCTGTGCTACATGGTGGAAGACATTATGACCGATCCACTGCCTTATCTGACCCAAAGTTCTGTTGTTGAGTTTATTCCAGTCATACTCCTTAGCAGACTCTGGTTTCACTCCCTTCAACTCGATGACATCAAACAAATCTTTGCAATGCAAGAAATCTATCATCCGAGGTCTCCAGAGGGAGTAATTAGTGGCAGCCAGTTTAATCATTGCACCAGAATGAGAATCCTCCATCTCCATTTTAAGTTTTAAAGTTTAAAAATGGGAATACACTAAAATCGGGTCTGAATTTCACAAATCGGAGGTCACCGTTGCGTCCGGAACGGTCGAAAATGGTGGAATAGACACTTCTTCGGTCTAAATCCGACACAGGGGCTGATTTGTAAATTCCTAAAAGTTCTGGGGCAAAACTGTAAATTTCAAAACTTCAGGGGGCTAAATGAAATTTACCAGGCTGCTGACGTGGTAGTGCTGACGTGGCAAAGTGGGACCGGTTTGCTGACGTGGCAGACACGTGGCGGCTGACGTGGCGGCTGACGTGTCGGACACGTGGCGGATGACTCAGCGCTGACTGTGCGCTGACTGGGCTGACGTGGCGCTGACTGGGCGTGACGTGGCGATGACGTGGCGGCTGACGCGGATCGTCTTCAACCTTCAGCAGCGCGTGAGGCGCGTGGCGCGACTGGCGGCGCGTGGGCTTCTCTCTGGAAGGCGCGTGCGGCGCGTGCGGGTTTCTGGGACGTCGGTTCGGTCGCCGGAAAATACCACCGTGCTCGTCTCGACGTGAACTAGCTGATGGTGTGCTCAAAGTTGATTTTTGACAACTTTGCCGGAACTCGAATTTTCCGAACCAAACTCCGTTCTTCGGTTTTTCGATCCCAATGAAGAACCAAAGCTCTGATACCACTTGTTGTGAAAACACGATCACTTTAGGAAGTGTTTGAGGAAAAACCGAATTGTATTATTACTACCAAGAATAATACACAAGTTTACAAAACAATAAACTCACAAAAAACCTCACACACTCTCAAGCTTTCTACTTGAAGCTTATACACTTTGGGATACTTGGGATTACAATACAATGGGTGGCTGGCTCATTTTATAGGGTTTAGAAAACGTGTGCACTGTTCACTTGACAGCTACACACGTTTTTCCTCCAGCTTGCAACTCAACTTGTTGCACACAGCTTGCAACAACTTGTTGCAAGCTGCCTTTGCTTTTGGTGCATCTTCCTGGCAACCACCTGGCAACCAACACATGTGAGTGAAGAATTGCAATCACAATCAATTATTTCAGTGTCTACTTTCCAAAAAATTTCTTCGTGGAAATTTTGGCGACTGTGAAATCCAATGTGAGAACAAAAGGGGGTTCACACATATTCAATCCTCGTTGATATTATTTTCTTTGGGCAATTTAGTTTGTTCACACTTCACGTAGGAAAGCAGCCTAGAATTTAGTATATTTTCATAGGGATATTTTTTAGTGATATTTTAGTAGTATTTTTATTTCAAATAATTATATATTTTAAAGAGAGACTAGAATGTACAATTACTTGAAGCATAAATATAATTCAAATATCACTAAAAAATATCCCTATATAATATTGTAGATTATAAGGGCCATTTATTTTTGTTTGTGAAATGAATGTACGAGGAAACTTACGAAAAGGGAGATGACTTTTGGGTTGGTTTGCATTTCATTATTTTCATTATTAATTTTTTGTAATATCGAAAAAACCCTTCCCAATTCATGAGTTGAATCATGATTTCCCAAATTGGAGTTGAACCAAATTGAGTGGGTAAAATCTAATGCTGTCTCATGCTCTTATAAATGTTGCTCTCATGAGTTGAATCATGATTTCCCAAATTGCAGGTCAAGACTCAACCCATTGAACCAAACACTTGGGGACTTGGATTTTCATTATTAAAAAAAAATGATTTCGGTTTAATTTTCTATAAATCGATATATAAATAAATTTAGATTGGTTTTGAACTTTGAAGTTCTTTTGAATTGATTGAAACCGAAAAAATTCAATTGATGACATATCATTTTTTAATTAATAAAAATACAAGAGTTAAAATGATGTATTGGTGAAGTTTCTCGAATCAGAGTGTAAAATATATAAATAAAATTGGATAAAATAATAATTTATTTAAAAAAAAAAAATTATAGAGATTAAATGCATTTTATATTCTTCTGTGTTGGCTTTAATCATCATCATCATTTGAATCGACAGTTAGGATTTGAGTGCTCAACATGACTAATTCAGTTGTTTAAATTTTTTTTAAAAAAGAAGAAGTTAATAATAATAATAATAATTTGATACCATCAACATTGGCTGCATTTTACAAGGAACATAAAATACAAGACAACATTAAAGAAGCTTGGTCCAAATTAAAGATTATACACATACATTTACAATTGAAGCTTTGGTTAGTAGTGGATTGGTGCTTCTATCTTTAAGATTCGAAATAATTTTTTTTTCCATGGATGTATTTCATCTAATATTAGTGACTGACTGTATATATTTCTCTAAATGACGCAGATTTTTTAGCGGTACACAATAGGCCTACATGTATTATATTATAAATATATAAATAATAAATTCATACTTCCAAATTATTATATTTACATAGATAGTAGTAAATTCAAAATGTTTAATAATAATAACATATACAATGACAAGAATATTTCTACAAATAGACATGGCAAAAAATCCCGAATCTTGATAGGAATTCAGATGATATTTCGTCTTAAAACTCGATGAAATTGATAAACTATGTAGAGCAAGTCAGCAATACACTTGGCCTTCTATTAAATACAAATTTGTGCTTGGGTCCCATGATGTATGGGCCCTAATTCAGCCACATAGCTACTATTCTTAGTTCACTGGTTTGGTCTCAAATGTTCTATTGAAAAATTTTCAATATTAGATGTACATACAAATGACACATTCAAGACACATCTTAAGTATAAAAAAAAAAAAAAAAAATTAAAAATAAACAATCAGAAACAATCAATTTGTTATGTCTAGGGTGTGGGGTGTACATCTATGATTTTTTTTTTTTTTTTTTAAAAAAGCTATTTTTTTTTTTGTGCTTTTTTCCTATAATATTTGGGCCCTAATTCAGCCTCATGATGTCCCAAAAAGACCTATACCTATTATTCTTTGTGCTTTGGTTTGGTCCCTAAATATTTAGGGCCCAAATTTAGCCCCATATTATCCCAAAAGGCCCAAAATGTAAATCCATTATCATAATTTTGTTTTTGTTTTTTTAATCAAATGATTAAAGCAATTGGAAGAGGAACCCTCTCACATTTTATTAATCCTTCAATCTTTAGAGACACAAATACCACTAAAACCCTCATGAGAAAATTGAAGTATGTTTTCTTACATCTTTGTTTTGTTTTCAAATATCATTAATTACATGATTTTAGGATAAGATTGCGTATATCCAGACCCAGGTTATAGTGCATTGAACCACCCTTTTATTTATTACATTGGTTTCAATTTTCACCCAAGACAATATTGGTTTCACTTCTTGTGAAGTTGCTACTGCCTGCAAAATCAAGCTCATAAAGACCCCAAACAAGTGCCACAGAAGCCAAAGCCACAGGCAATGGACCAAACATCCATAGCAACAAAGGAAAGGTCATGCAAAGAAGCCGGTTCCCAATAAGTGACAACATGAACCCACGTTCAAAAATTGTTTGTGTGTGGACACGATATGAGAATTGATCATCACCACAAGCATTAACCATGAAGTTGGCATCAATCAAGAACCCTAAAGCCATAGAGCTGCAAAAGAAGCTAACAAGCAAAAACATTGATGCTGATATATACTTTAAAGCTAATATTTTACCAGATTGTGACCCAAATATTGCACTACTTTTGAATATGTGGGTTCCATTGTAAGCATTGTTCATCAAAGCTCCCAATGCCAAGGTTATTAGAATGGCTATTTGGGCTGTCAGTATTGTCGTCATTAATGTGTTTCTCAAGCTTTGAACCGCCAACATCCCCTTCTTATCATCGCCCTTCACAAATTAAACATAAACTTAATAATAATAATAATAATAATAATATAAAGGGTTACAATTAATTTACTTAGCTGATGATATATATATGCATGTTTTAAAATTTCACTTACCTCTTTTATGCCTCGAAACCAAAATTTTCTTCTCATTACCTCGAGTCCAATTGAAGTATGAGAGGGCTTTTTCTTGTAGCTATGCCAAAGATTGGCATGGTAACCTAGCATAAGGAAGAGACTCAAAGAAATTAACACTGTGTCTAGATACAGAAGCACTCCCATCTTTAATTTTGAAAACCTAACAAACACAACCTATATTTAATCTTGAGCACAAATTCATCTAGCTAGCTCAGTAGATGCCAATTTAGTGGAGTTTAGGTCAGTCATCACATAATGCAACTTTGCATTAGTTTATTAATTTTTGTGAATGGTAAGGAATTTTCTTTCAGTGGATCCCATGGAATGGATCATAAAAGGTTATTTAGTGGCAACTGTGTAATGTGCAAGATACCAATTGAAGGAAATTGCATAATGGGATTTTCAATTTGCTCAGTGATGCCCATGATTTGTTAATCTAAGAATAACTTTCCAACGAGAAATTTCTCATTTCAATAGAATGAATATTAAATTTGTGTATTATCTAGTGATATATTAGAGTTCGTGGGGTTTTTTTTTTAAAAAATAAAATTTGGATAATCTGAAGTGTTGTTTATTAATATTTTCAAGATTTTAGAAAAATTAAATTTCTTAATTTTTGAATTGCAGTTCTTATCGTATTTTTTAAGCCCGACCTTGTGCTATTTTGACTAAATTTTGATGGCAACTCCACGGGTATCTCGGTTACCAGCCCAAATCCACTATAATAGAGAATAACTTACAGTGATGGTAAAAGACCTATGACGACAACTCCACCGACTCTAGTACCTCTAGACTGTAAGAACTCGAAGAACTTCTCGAGCCCGTACCCCACAATTTAATTCAGAACCTCTAAAGTCTCTGAATGAATCAACTCTGCAACTCTGAACGCCGGAACTCCGACTACCAATCTTCCTCTTTGAGAACTCTGAAGGTTTAAGAAATTGGGTTTTGATTTGTGTTGATGGTTTAACAAAGATCAATCTCACCACAAAAGCGAAGACAATGAAAACAATGAAGTCTTCAAGGTGAGGAAAAAATAGGTTGAAAAGCTATGAAGGTTTGCAGCTTTGAGAGAATATATTTTCAACCAGTGTGAAGGTGGCTTAATATTTTTTTTTTTTGTTTGTTTATATAAGTAGGGTAAAAAGAGAGGCTTCACAATACCATATTAGGATAAAAACGCGTCCAAAATAACTGAGATACGCACGGACGTTCGAACGCCACTCGAACGCGTGCTCTCTGGAAATAATCGTTCGAACATTTACTCGAACGCACTATGGACGCTTGCTCTCTGGAATATTTCGTTCGAACCCAACAGCAAACGTGCCACTAACGCCACAGTTTCGAACGCTTCAACGAACGTAACACTAACGAATTTGCTCCAGCTTTACCAAATACCAGTCAAAGTACTCCAAGTTCGTCAACACTTATTACAACTCAATTGAACTTGTTTTGTTACGGACATTGCCAATAAAATGGAACTAACAATCTCCTCATTTGGCATTCCGTGACAAAACACTACCTAATATAAAGACTACAGTTAAAGACCCAAAAAGGAAAATAACCAATTGCTAACCATCAAGACATTGACTTATTACAATAACACTCGATCTAGTACCTAACCAAATAGTCTTGAAATCAATGCCACCACAGCTACCAAATCTACTTACCTGAAACATCCACAAACAGCAACATACCGTGAAAAACACATAGATTATAAAGAACATATAAAGCAACGATAAAACTCATGCATGTATAAATAGATAGTAGATATCATACTCCCATTTAATTTGACTCCCCTTAAAACGGAGATATCAAATGGATATACTACGACCCCTTAAAATGGAGATATCAAATGGATATACTATGACTCCCATATACCACTACTCCCATATACTACTTTCCCCATTTTTGACACGAAATGACAAAGGGTGAAGGTACCGGGATAAACAACACATGCAAGAGTATATGCAAATATGACTTACTCCCCCTCACTAACAGCTCTACTAACCCCTTAAAATGGAGCACAAAATCATACGGGAAATAAACACTCATAGATATGCAAAGAAAATATGTATGCAGAAACTTGAAGCATACACATGTACACAATGAGGTAAAAACAAAAATCAATAAATTTGACTGAAACGGCACTTCAAGCAAGTACAATGATACCCAGTCTGTATTCAGCTGTTTATGACATGAGATAATATGCATCACTTTAGATTTTTCTAAATATTACACGTATGTATATGACATAAACGCCAAAGCATAACAAGTACTCGCGTGAAATAGAAGTGCACAACAAATCAAGGCTTAAGATCTTATTTTATAAGTGGGACACAATCAAATAAATCACATCTTTTAACAAACCAAGTCTACAAAATAGATGTTCAAACCTAACACCACTAGGACTTGAAATGAAGCAACATTGATTGCATGCTATATTATTCTCCCCATAACTAAGATTAGCTCATAATAAAAACTCTTTTGAGTGAATAGTTTTTGCCCTTATCTTTTGAATTTGGCCAATTGGCTCTTTTGCACTTGAGACTCATGTAATTTTTTTTTACAAGGGGATAACACGAGGTCATCTAGTTAAAGGTTACACTATTTAGCGAGCAAGGAATGGTAGATATTAAATTGCCGTAAAAAAACTCATACATGCGACCAAGCCATGACAATTATAAAAACGTGTATGTGAAGTGCAAGCACAAGATATTCTAAGGGTTTTTACCACACACACTTATGCATATAGAGCATCAAGAAAAATAAAAACATATTATACATGCATAACCAGATATCCTACATACCAGGATCATATGCAACATGCTTTTACATGCTCTAACCAGCCACAAAGAAATAAATATTTTTGGTCTTTTTCAATTTTTATATATTTTTTTTGATTTTTCAGTTTTTAACACACAAGAAAAACTGTAAAGACACAAAACAACATATCAATATCCAATAGTACATGTAGTTGTATCCCGAGTGCAGATCATACTACCATTCATTCAGAATCGGTTATGGAATTTATGTATGGGTTTCCATCCTATATACCAAGGGATAAATAACAAAGAACAACACACACACACACCCATATGCAGTGAAGAGAAAATAAACATGCAAAAAACATAAAACATACGCACACACATATGCAATGGGAAGACAAATACAACTTCTAAAAAAAGTTACACTAAAGTGCGATCTCATTATGCCTTTCAGGATCAAGGCATTCAGAAATAGATGGGAAGTCATCCTACTTCCTCACCCAAACTTTCTTAGGAATCTCTTCCACTTGAGAGTTCATAATCAATACAATAAGTTTTTCGTTAAGGGATTGCGTCAGTTTTGTTAGCGCAGAAACCTGAGAAACTAGATTTGAATATTCAAATCTAGATGGAACAATCCTAGGTTTTTTTCTTGTATCTAAGCAACAAGAAGCACTGTGGCCTAATATGCCATGCCTTGCCACAATGATGGCATGCAGGCACAAACCTCGGATGAGAGCGAGGTTTCCTCATCACACCTATAGATTGAGGTTGGGAAACATGATGGAAGATACAATAAGGAATCACGTGATTACAATGAACATGGTTTTTACCTAAGTCACATGTAGGAGGGGTCAACACATTATGTCCGGACTTGGACTGAGCTGTGACAAATAAATTTTTGGAAGTTGATTCCTTGTCACAACTCAACTCAATAAAGCCTAATCCATTTTTCGCACAATGAGGCATACCAATCCCCAACATATGATCTAGTTTTTCAGTTCCACTAGAAAATACAGACAACTGGGTACTAGAATCTTCAAGTTCAGTTTCTAAGGAGTTGACTCTATCAATTAGACCTTTATTCCTCTCCTCGAGGTCATCTACCATCATTAGGCTTTGCTCAAAGTTAGCTTGAGCTTCATTCTTTTATAGCTCTACATCTTTCAGCCTCTTACTGACCTCTGTGTTCGTCTTCTTGATAGCTAAACTCTAATTAAACTGTTCAACATAAGCTACCTGAAGACTATCCTCATCTACAGACTCATCGAGAGAGACTTCTGAATCAACATCATTCTCTCTCTCATCAGTCACACTAGTAATAAAAGTCATATAGTTGCTCTTATTCTTAGGAGACTCATCAGAAGTGTAGCCACCTTCTGAATCACTAAGGGAGGCTGTTATGACTCTCTTACCTTTAGCCTTAAGGTATGTGGGGCACTTAGATCGAATATGCCCATAACCTTCACACTCATGACATTGGATACCTCGGGGTTTGCTACCCCTATCTTCTCTAGACTCTCTCATATTGTGCCTACTCTCTATAGGCTCATCTTCCCTATCTCTATTACTGTTACAACCATTCTTCTTTAGCTTAAGAAATTTCTTACACTTCTTTGCAAACATGGCCAAATCATGATCCGTGATGGTATCATCATCATTGTTAGACGGATCATGAACAACTTCCTTTGTGCTCTTCATTGCTATGGTTTTGGACTTTTTATAGCCAGAAAGATTCTTCTCATAACTTGCAGCTTTCCTACAAGGTCGTATAGTTTAAGCTGATCGAGGTCATTGCTCTTCTTGATGGCGGTAATCTTCGATAGGACCTTATCAGGCATAGATCTAAATATTTTTATTACTATCTTATTAGTAGGAATAGTCTCGCCTAGGTTAAAGCTTGAGTTAACAACATCGTAAATCTCAGCGTAGAACTCATCAAATGTCTCATCATCTTTCATCTGGGTGACCTCAAACCTAGTAAAGATCTTGAAGTCTATTATTTTTAACAGATAGTGTGCCCTCATGCACAGTCTGCAGGATGTCCTAAGCATCCTTAATTATTTCACACATGAAGATTCTCCTAAATTCTACTGAGCAAATAGTACCATGAATGACATTAATTGCCTTACTATTTCTGTTGCTAGCGTCAAATTCATCATTGGTCCAGATCAGTTTGTCTTTAGAAGAAGAGACCATATCAACCATAACTACATGAGGTTTCCACCCGTACTCTACTGTCATTCAGACCCTCTCATCTAAGGACTTAATGAATGCTCTCATGCGAACCTTCAAATGTAAGACAATTTAAGAGTTGACTACGTTCCATAGCTAAACGGGTTAAGGATCGCAGTCTAGCTCTGATACCAATTGAAAGTTCGTAATTATCATAAGTTCTGACCCTATGCAAAATTTATCACAATAATCAAGACAAGTCTTAACTATTGCTACTATGGATTTCCTAATAAGCACTCGTAATTCTAACAGCAGTAATTTATCAATGTAAAATATTAAATCAATGCATGAAATAAATTCAATCACACAAATCAACACAGTAATTTATTGACGAAGTGGAAAACTCGTGCGAGTAAAAAAAACACTCCGGGTATCTCGGCTATCATCCCAAATCCACTATAATAGAGAATAACTTACAGTGATGGTAAAAAATCTATGGCGGCAACTCCATCGACTCTAATACCTATAAACTGCAAGAACTCGAAAAAATCATCGAGCCCGTACCCTACGGCTTACTTCAGAACCTCTGAAGTCTCTGAGTGAATCAACAGTGCAACTCTGAACGCCGAAACTCCGACTACCAATCTTCCTCCTTGAGAACTCTGAAGGTTTAGGAAATTGGGTTTTGATTTATGTTGATGGTTTAACAAAGATCAATCTCACCACAAAAGCGAAGACAAGGAAAATAATGAAGTCTAATAGGTTGAAAACCTATAAAGGTTTGCATCTTTGAGAGAATATATTTTCAACCAGTGTGAATGTGGCTTAATGTTTGTTTATATAAGTAGGGTAAAAAGAGAGGCTTCCCAATACCATATTAGGATAAAAACACGTACAAAATAACTCAGATACGCACGGACGTTCGAACGCCACTCGAACGCCACTCGAACGCACCACGAACGTTTTCTCTCTGGAATATTTCGTTCGAACCTAACAGCGAACGTGCCACAAACGCCACACGTTCGAACGCTTCAACGAACGCAACACTAACAAATTTGCTCAAGCTTTACCAAATACGAGTCCAATTGCTCCAAGTTCGTTAAGACTTATTACAACTCAATTGAACTTATTTTTGTTACGGACATTGCCAATAAAATGGAACTAACATGAGTAATTGATCTCATACAATCTAACAATGGATATTAAAACTCAAAAGAATATTTAATAATGTCTGAGAGACAGCCTTTATATCACATACTCTGATATACTTGTGATAAAATAGTTTGGGGATGGGCCAAATGATGTACGTGACATATTTGGTGAATGAATTGTCTGCCAAGATCGGTCTTTTTTCACATGGTGACGTTTTCTATACTTTTGATACACTTTACAATCTTTAGGTGTACTGATGAATTTTTTTTTAAAATTTATATATTTTTAATAATGTGTCAAACATTAGGTATGCGATTGATAATTTTCAAATAATAAAAAAATATGGACTTGAATTCGGTGGTGAACTTTGTGTTAAGTTTTTTATAAATATTAATTGATAATTTTTGAATAATAATTTTTATTTAACTAAATTTCCTAATCATTTATTACTATTAATACACACGTAGCAGAAGATTATAAAAAGCTTATTACATTTTCAACTAATCAACATATCCAAATTCAAAGAATATACTGATCACACACAAGGAATCTAAGGAATCATAATAATGTCACTTGTTAGAAACTAATAAACTTCATTACTGGCTCTTAAACTCTTTTTTTGGTAATCAGAATGTTCGGGCCAACTTACTCGCACCTCAACTAATACATGTGTCCTCAGAAGTTTTCCAGCACAGTTCAAGGTAAGTCGCTGGCTTTTTTATACCAGGAGACACAACCTCAATGAAAATGCATCTAGTGAGATTCGAATCTTGAACCTGAGAGGGAATAAACCATTCAAACTCAAGACATTTACTACTAATGTAACCCCTTCGCTCTTGAACTCTATAAATACCCCATGTGACAATTAAGTTAAGGCATACCTAGCAATCTCCTCCTCTGCTCTCTCTTTCTCTCACTCTCCATAGCCAGTCTCTGACCATGGCCACCACTGCTAATAATAACCACCTCATTTTCAGTGCTGCCTTTCTTCTTGCATTGATTTGTTTTTGACATGGAATCATCTCCACTGAGCATGATATCAGCAGCTCGCGCCGCAACATTTTAGAAGATTCCTAGCTACATGCAGCCAGATACTCTTGACTAATTATCAATTGTCTGACGGCTCTTCGATTTCAATATATGCTTTTTATATATTTTTCCACCATAGTCTAGCGCAAACACCGTGGCTAATACGATAATTAAGTATTAATATATTATTTGTTAGATTATGATTCCAAATATTAAGAATAATCTTTTTGGAAAAAAGAAAACAAGAATAAAATTATGTATATGAAAATATTCTCCGGACCAAGTATGATTTTTTTTTAGTTCTGATGTCCCATTTGTTCGATTGATGATTCCATTCAAAATATTACTTATAACTGTATATTTTAGATTTGTAGTGGTGATAAACAATAAAAAAACAACTAATAAATATTAATTTTATTTAATACAATTCATATACATCAATAATTAAATATTAATTTATTATTTGTTAGATTTTGACTTCAAATACTAGGAATAATCTTCCGGGAAAAAAGAAAATAAAGATAAAATTACATGTATGAAAATATTCTTCAGACTTCGTACAACTTTTTTCGTCCTGATGTTCCACTTGGTCTGAATGATTGATGGTTCCATTCACATTTCACAATATTGCTTACAGCTGTATATTTTTGTTAACAGAAAATAAAATTCTCCCAAAAACGAAGAGGTCGAATGAATCAAAGGACGGAAAGATGACGTGTCAAAGGACGAGAAGAAATGACGCATATAGAGACGAAAAGGGCATGGCGTCATTCTGGATAGGACGAAGAAGGATTCGGCCCAAAAAGCTTTAATTTAGGACTATTCAAGGAAAGGAGAAAGAGTCGTGAAGAAAGAAGGAAGCACTCAAAGCGGTTGGACAGTTATGAGTTATACCCAACGATTATTGCACAAATTGGCAGTGACCCCCACGATTTAGTAAGTTATCCGACGGTTGCACACATGATCCAGCGGTTGCGCGCATGATCCAGCAGTTACATGAGTGCAGAGAATGTTGGGGGGGGGGGTTGGTGGGCTGAAGACTGTGAAACTGCTCGATCATTTTGGTGGAATCACGCACTATAAAAAGCTCGAATGTAGGAAGAAGGAAAGAGAAAAAAATGAAGACTCAAATGAGCAAGTAGTTTAATTTCCTAGCTTTGTAAACTTTAGAATTGTAATATGTGTGCTTGTGCCCCTTGAAGGCATTTTCTTGGAATCGGTCACCCCTTTATGGGACTGTGTCTCGGGAGGTTTGGACTTTACACATGTATTGACAAAAATTCTGCAAACAGTTTTTGGCGACCACAATGAGAGTAATTGGTGCAAGAAGTGGAGATGCCTCCGAAAAAGAATGCTCAGACTGGTTCAAGTACAGAGGAAGGAGGATTGGAGCAAACCAACCAACCTCATGTTCCAACGGTAGTGGGCCATTTTGAGGGTTTAGCAGAAACAAGTCGTTATGACACTATGAAAGAGTTCAACCTTAATGTAATGGGCGCCTTGTTCGGCGAATTCACCCAGGACATTGTTGAACAAGTTAGACTCCAAAATACTCATGTCATAGATAATTCATTTCGACTAGTAACTCGCATTACGAAAATATGACCAAACACATGAGTTCATTAAATGAGCTAATGGCTAGATGCGTAAACGGGGGGACAATCCTATCAGGGATCACACCTCCTCATACGTCAAGTAGTCAGGAGGCTGGACCAAGCAATGTTCCTCCACAAGGGGTTCTTGCCTCAATAATGTCTCGAGGAGGGGCAAATTCTGTTGGTCTCGGCCCACACTTAGGGCCGAACGTGATACAACATTAAGTAATGTTGCCCCAAGGTTTACAAGGACAAGGTCAAGACCATGTCCCATTTGTAAGGGGACCACAACCACAGCCTATAGGGGTGCCATATGGCAACGACATGCTAAGAGAACAAATGACTGAGATTCTCCAAAATCAATTCGGTTTGGGGATAAGGCCAATTTGGCCGAGATACCAGAAGCCGTATCCAGATTGGATTGATTTATCATATCCATGGCCCGAGAATTACAAAATACCTGAATTCTCTCTATTCACGGGATCTGGAGAAGTTTCCACTATAGAACATATAGGGTGGTTTACTCTTCAGTGTGGAGAGACAAATGATTTCCATAAACTAAGATTGTTTCATGGCTCGTTGTCAGGAATATCGTTTTCCTGGTATATTAGCCTACCATATAATTCGGTGGAGAACTGGCACCAAATGGAGCAACTAATCCATGTGTAGTTCTATAAAATCGAGTCTGAAGTAACCCTGGCCGATTTGGGAAATTTGAGACAGTTGTCGGGTGAATGGGCTGAAACGTTTTTGCAAAGGTTTAAAGCGGCCCGAGGTCAATGCTATATACCCCTACCAGAATTTTTTTTTTTTTTTGTAAAAATCACCCAAAGTTGTCTTAACTTTGACTTAAAAAAGAAGTTCTAAGACTGAGAATTCTGGGACTTTCTCCAACTCACCACTAGCGTAGTAAGGTATGAACGATTGTTGAGAGAAGAAGAGCAGATGAAGAATGCTAGTAAGGGGACTTATTATCGGAATACAAACTATGAGATATGGGATATGAATGTTGAATCGACCGACCTATGCCTGGCCGAATTGATTAAGGAAAAGCCATATGTCTGTACGACGTGGGCCGAACCACGCCCAAAGATAGAAAATGATAAAAAAAAAGTAGGAATTTTTATTTTGACGTCATTAAAGTTGATGCCATATTCGATCAATTATATAAAGATAAACAAATTAAGTTGAGTGACCGCCACAAATTGCCGAGCCCCGAGCAAGTTAGTGGCAAAAAATATTACAAATGGCATAATGCATGGTCGCATTCAACTAATAGTTGTCTTGTGTTTCGAAATATGTTACGTGATGCCATAGAATCTGAACGAATAACGTTCGAAAGAAAGATGGCAGTGGACGACAACCCGTTCCCTAAATCGTTGGAGTTGAATATGATCAATCCTGACCTCACTAAGATGAATTTGCCAAAATTTAAGCTGATTTTAGATGAAGATTAGAACGATCAAAGCCCTAATGCTCTTGAAAGGATATAACTGCACCAAAAAGGAAATGTTCCACAAAATTTATGTGTTCGCTGCCAGAACAATATAGAATGGATGAAAGAGCTGGAAGAGACTTGTGAAAGGAAGCCGCCAAGAAGTGAACCAGTAGCATGGTAGCCGAAAACCTTCACACCAAGGTTCTATGGAGAACACTCAAACTTCGTCAAGAATATCAGGACTTTTAGGCCGAGGTTTCATCGGCCTAACATGTGGCATTCATACAATCCGCAAGGGAGGAGCTATTCTTTTGTGGAAGAAATGACAAGGACGCAGTTAAGACGACATCAAAGGAATTATGGCCGGATGATGCGCCAGCGGTGCGAGGTGAAAGCTACCATTGGCCATGAAAAGCGGGACCACGTTCCTCCAACTGACACCCATATGAAAAGAAAGCTAGTTGCGGATGTCAAGGATGGCGGTGGCGAAGAGGGAATCGTTCTAAGTTGTAAAGATCAAACCAAGTTTGACCGACGAAAGAAGCGGGATGAGACAGACGATGAAGAACCACCCATTGTTATTCAATTTGGCAGCATTCCGCCAGTTGTGGCTAATCATTACTTGATGTCTGAAACATTCAGATGGGACAATAATGAGGCCCCTGGAAGGATGAAGATGTCTACGACGGGGAGGAGACATGATTTGCAACACTTACCATGGACGACAGAGGAGTCTCGGATGACGAGCTGACAAATATAGAAGAAGAAATAGATCTAAGAACCGAAGCATGAAGAATGAGGACAACACATAATCGGCTTCTTAAAGAATTTTACGAAGCCGGAAATCTAGCTGTGGGGACCCTGGGAGAAGATTTGGGACGATCCCCGTATCTCGTACTATACGGAAAGCCCAAAATAAAACGGATCGTAACCAGAGCAGAGAAACAGAGGATGCTCGCCAATGATGCATCCCACAATAGATCGATCACGTTGCCACCTTCCGGATGGGACGAAGAGGAAGGTTCACCTCAAGAGGGTGTAAGTAATGAACAAGCAATGAAAATAGGAATATCTGGGAAATTGACGTTTCCAAAACCACCGCAGTAAATGACAAAGCATCTCCGACTGCTGTATGTAAAGGCAAAGGCAAATGGAATACCAGTCACCAAGGTGTTGATCGACAACGGGGTGGCCATTAACGCTATCCTAGTTAGGATGTTGGGACGATTACCGAAGTCAGAGGATGATTTCATCCCTACGGAAGTAGTGCTCACAAGCTTTAATGGTGGAGCAACAACAGCTAAATGAGTCATCCCATTAGACTTATAGGCGGGGAGTACCACGAAGACAACGATATTTTTTGTTATAGACGGACCAACCACGTATAACATGATTTTGGGACGAGATTGGATCCACGACAGCTGATGTATTCCTTCTTCTCTCCATCAGTATCCGGTCTTTTGGAATCAGAAGGACGAAGTGGAAGTGGTGCACGCCGATAATAGGCCTTTCGCAGCAGAAACAAATTTGGTAGAATATTTCATGTATGAAGGAAATTATGGACCGACCACAGTGTCAGATGAAACGGGGAATCCGTCCGTAGTGGCCCAAAATGACGAGCCATACACTGCAGAGTTATTAAATGATTTATTCGCACAAACAAGGCCAATTATAATGGCCTTTGAAGGGCCATCATCCGGCTATGAAACCAGCAATTCAAATGGAGAAGGGCGAATGAATTAAAGAACAAGTCGCACTCGCGGCCACCAGAGCTAGCTTAATGGCTTTTGTGAGGGAATGGGAAATTGAAATCGATACATAGGCTGTGATTTCGGCCTTAAAAGGGAAATTGATAATGCATCAAACAAAAGACAGAATGAGAGAGGCATACATGGTGGATTGTTTGGAGGAAAGAAGAAATGAATGGGACGAACAACCAATGGGGAAAGAAAAAAATTTAGAATACGCTCCGAACGAACATCAGAAGGCAAGCATTACAAGGGCACATGACGTCTTAGAAGAAATGGACCTGGGAAATGAGAGTGACAAGCGCAAATGATTGATTAGCAAACTGTTTCAGACGCGTGACTTCTAAAAAGTCACTAAAGCGAAGAAACGTCATTATAAGATAAACAAATACTAAATGGGTTTTCTTATTGCCATTCAAGAATCTCAAGACAGAAACCATTCAAGTCAATTCTTACTGCATACGAAACTATTCTTTCAAGACTATTGTATCCTTAAAAGATATATATTTAGATCACCTAATCGTGACTTAGAAACTAAGTCACAAACCATCTTGATTTTTCAAGAAAATCGGAACAACAGTTCCTGATGGTTTCAACTAATCTAACAATATTTAAGTTTACTGTCTTTCTAGAACCTATTCTAGAATAACGCAACCATAAGTAAAGTCAGAAAACTTATTTATGTAATAAGCTATGCAGTGGATTAGAAGTGTAAATCTATAAACAATATAGAAAAAAAAAACGAAAACAGTATTTCCCAAAATATTACACACTGCTTAAGTTATGGATTTTAAACTCAGCAGTGTCTCCCACTACTTTACGTAATACCGTAATCCCCAACAGACAACAAGAATTCAATAATTAAATCGAATTCCATAGTGAGAGTATGATCCCGTGAATATATTTCGACTCACAGCTTTGGCACGATCTCGCCTACGTATATTCATTAGGTAGAAAACTCATTGTCAATCACTCACCAGTGACTCCTGGTTTTGGTCCTAACCGTTTCTCGTTGTGACAGCTTTGGCACATTCACAAGGAGGCGTATCAAGGCTACAATTGTCAATGATAAACTCAAGCTACCGATGTAGTCCTGACAGCTTTGGCACGTTCAGGATTTCCACTTTCACTTGAATTTGTCCAGTATCAATATACAACCGGTATGGATAATAATTCTATAACCTACACCCTCACAGCTTTGGCACGATCTCAGATGCAATTATAGAAAGATACCCATAAACCGTACTGACAAGATGGACCACAAAATATGTATCCAATACACGTTACTTTACAGTCTTATTTAAACGGGGATTTTCCTCAGGAAGTTATACTCTACATCAAATGCTGAATTTTAATCTAAATAATTTTCTAAATAATTCAATTCTATCTTAGAAAACATAACACAATTTAACCATTAAATTTCCGTTATATTTCCCGTTAACGTAGAACCGAAAAGTAAAGAAAAATATCTAGATTACATGCATACGCGAATATTAAAATTGGATTAAATATCAAATATCAAGCATGAATAATGTAATGGATGAAGCATCAGACCTGATCTGATACCATTTATGTTGGGGTTTTGGGCGATGGGCGCAGCGGAAGCACGGTTCGACCGAAATCGTAATTTAAAACCTTTTCAAATTTCCGAATAAATTATTCAATATCTAATATGAATAATTTATTTATATTTCACCTAAACCAATTTATTCAATATCAAATATTGACATAAATAAGGTTGAAACGTCGCGAAACTTTTACGAAAGCCGTTTTCCGTAAAATGACGAAAAACACATTTTTGACCGAACCGACCACCCGACACTTATAAGGAATACCCAGGTCACACCCAATAGTGTTAGGGCAGTTCATGGGCTGTCCGAACAGTGATGTATTCACTGTTTGGGCAGCCGTCACCTGGTTGGCTCAAAATCCACCCGGTAACGCCGTTTTTGGCCGTTTTCGCTTATTTCAACTCGGAAATACTTTCCGGAAATTGTTCCAACTCCCAAAATACATAAATTACATTCATATGACATCAAATTCATCACAAAATTTCCAGTTTGCACAGATCTGATCCAGAACCGAAAATTACCATTTTCATGCTTTAAATCCAAAATTTCAAGATTAAATCAATTAATCAAAACACTAAATCAAGTCACCACATATGAATCACCCAAGAATAATTCTAGGCATTACAAGAGTGGTCATAACACTATAGAATGGCAACTCATCATCTAATGATCAAATTGGATTTAAATTACACTAATTCCATCCAAAATCTACTTCACACATGCCAACCCTTCCAATTCCATCCACCATAACCAAAAGTCCCAAATTTCAACAAGTAAAGAAACCCTACAAACTATTCTAGGAACACAAGAATAAGAAACAAAGTTTCTAAGCTCAAGAGCATAAAGAATTACCTTTAATTCTTCATTTTCCTAAGGTTTTCTTGAGTTTTTTTCTTCAATTTCTTGGTTGATTCTTCAAACTAATTTGAAGGAGGCTTAGGGAGATGACTTTCGGTAATGGAGGAAAATTGGAAGGGAAAGAGAAAATTTTTTCAATTTAAATAACCCATTGCCGACTTTGGAATAGTAAAATGAGGGTAATTTTATCATTTTCCATTTTAATCAAATTAAAAAGATAATTACACTTTTTGTTAGGCAATCAAATTAGCACAACCAAACTATAATTAAATCATGCCACATCAACCAATAATAATTGGACAAATTTCATAACATTTATGGAAAAAGTTTATTAATTAATAATTCAATTATATAACAATTAGATATCCAAATAATTAATTAATGTAATTATTATTATATATATGTATTTTATTTACAATAAATAACAAATACATATATTTATGGCATGTGTCAAAATCTTATTTGACGATTAATTAATGTGTATCTAATCGTATTATGTATCGAATACAAATACACAATAATTACGATCGGACAACATATTCTAAATCATGTGTTATCGTTTAACCGATTAAATGATCCGAATTAACTCACTTAATCCGGTGAATTATTATGAATAATCCGTATTATTCATATCGCGTTGTCCAAGTGCTCAACGAGTACACTTCATATTGTGAGACTCTATAAGTTTAGGTTTATCCATCATGAAATCCAATTTCGTGTCCAAAATCCACCAACTCATGGATTATGACGACCACAGATAATCTCGCTAAACTATGCAAGCCGAGGTCATAGCATACATATAATCCCTCCGTCACCGGCCATCCATATTATACTTGGGGTATAGATAAAAACCTCAAACCCGTTCGGTATAATATAGTCGACTTTTAATTTACGATCTTTAAATAACACTCGAAACTGGTTTCCGATGTTATATCACGGCCATGGATTTACTGGATCATAAACACGTGCTGGATGCCTATGCCCTGTACACATGACTGAATGATCCTATCTTGATACGCACTGGATATCATGAGCATCAGTCCACACCCAACAAACAGACGGAGGTCTGATCATGAATAGATCGTTGACGTGACTGCCATCAAAGTGTGGAAAAAACTCATATATCCCACTGTGGTATCTCAAGTCGAAGGACCACTATGCTCGCTCAACTCGAGAAAGTTCATATTGACATTGGTGCACCATCTATTAGGAAACCTTCAGTGAGTCGTTCAGTGTCTTATCAAATAAACACCTACATATCTATACGAGTCTCTCGAGACTCATGGTTCATTGGGATAAACCATCGAACCAAGTCACGATATACGACATGTACTGATCTCAGCGGATTTTACTAACTGACCCGTGTTAGTAAATCTTGACCATAATTTTTATTTAAGGATGTACAACTAATAATGGGCTTCCCAATGTCAATTACAAATTACATTGTAATTGCGCACTATACTATAAATCATAGGGTCTTTGTCTAATATACATGTATCACTAAACCAGATTTAGTTTCGATTTAATCATAATCAGATATTTAATCGTAATTAGATCGAATAAGTGTATAAAAGACAATGGTGCTACCATTAAATTAGTAATATTATGGAAAATAGAACTGCTCGTATTTATGAATCGGACATAAATATGATCCGGATTGGCACTCTGAGCACCGACCCTAACAGAGAGAACACATTCCATGGGTCTCATCAAGAGTATGGATCCCAGAGACGTTGACAGAGTGGTCTTCTAATGCAGCCTGGTAGTCCTTGAAGGTCGAAGTGCTTTTCTTTTTAGGAGTAGAAGATGAGGATGCCATGGTAAGTAGTAAAAGGCGAGAAAATTTGCAGAGAAATCAGTGAAAGTGATGAGAAACGGTAAAATAGTGAAAAAAGAGGAGTATGGTTTATATAGTCAGCATGAAAGTTCGCCCTAGGACAGGTGGCGCGACCCGATTCGAGGAAAGGAGAAAGAGCGGGAAACCAAAAGTGGCGGTGCCAGGTGCGATGGGATGCGGAAGTGATGTAAAAAGTGGCACATTAATTGACGCAATGATGGTTCTTCGACAAGACCTGATGGAAAAACCATGCATTTATTAAAGAAGAGATGGATTCACATTGGGAATATAAGCAATAGGCCTCGAGATGTGCGAATGACGGCAAGGAATCAAGACAAAAAATCAGCAGACTGAGCCAATAAGGCGGTCAGTGGCACCAACCCAACTTTACATGTCTGGCTGAGAAATTCTGCCTCAATCTCATCCCTCGAAACGATCAAGGCGAATTTGGGGGACAATTTTTAACAGAAGATAAAATTCTCCCACGAACGAAGAGGCCGAATGAATCAAAGGACGAAAAAATGACGTGTCAAATAACGAGAAGAAATAACGCATATATAGACGAAAAAGGTCATGGCGTCATTCTGGATAGGACGAAGAAGGATTCGGCCCAGAAAGCTTTAATTTAGGACAATTCGAGGAAATGATAAAGAGTCGTGAAGAAAGAAGGAAGCACTCAAAGCGGTTGGACATTTATGAGTTATACCCAACGGTTATTGCATAAACTGGCAATGACCTCCCCGATCTAGCAAGGTTATCTTACGGTTGCACACATAATCCAGCGGTTGCGCGCATGATCCAACAGTTACATGAGCGCAGAGAACGTGGGGGGTTAGTGGGCTGAAAATTGTGAAACTGCTCGAGCATTTTGGTGGAATCACGCACTATAAAAAGCTCGAATGTAGGATGAAGGAAAAGGGAAAAAATGAAGTCTCAAATGAGCAAGTAGTTTAATTTCCTAGATTTGTATACTTTAGAATTGTAATCTGTGTGCTTGTGTCCCTTGGAGGCATTTTCTTGGAATCAGTCACCCCAATCTGGGACTGTGTCTCGGGAGGTTTGGACCTTACACGCATATTGACAAAAATTGTGCAAACAATTTTAGATTTGTAGTGGTGAGAGGCAAGTTAACTTCCCCCAACTGGAGAACCTAAACCGGTTTATAATAAATGATTAATACTTAGTTATGGTGGAAGATTGACGGGCTAAATATAACGGTGAGTAAAATCGATTTCGGTTTCGATTCCGTGTGGAATTGGAACCCATCCGAAAAAAAATCGGTTCATGATTAAGTAAAATCAGAACCTATCCAATTAAATAAGATACCCTATTAATCGGTTCCCATTCATATCAGTTTCGGTTCCGATCCATTCTGAATTACCCTATTTTTTATTATTGTCAAACTTTGAAAATACAATTATTTCTCACACTTGAATATTACATAATATTCTTGGCAACTGTCCATACAGAAATAAAAATAATAAATAATATTGCATATTGCATAATATTTTTGACTCAATACATAATATTCTTGTAGGAAGTGCTTGAGTTTAAATTGAGTTTTAATTGGGTTGTGAAATTGAGTTTTAATTGGGTTATGAAATTGGGTTTGAATTGAGTTTTAATTGGGTTATGAAATTAGGTTTAAATTGAGTTTTAAAACTTGTTATGAAATTGAGTTTAAATTGGGCTTTAATTTGAGTTATGAAATTGGGTTTTAAAACTGGTTATGAGATTGAGTTTAAATTTAGTTTTAATTTGGTTTCGAAATTGGTTCTAAATTTGGTTCCCAAAACAGGTTTTAGTTCCGTCCATAATATAACCGGAACCGGACCGTTTAAATTCGATTTTTCCATTTTGGAATCGAAACCGGTCCAATTTCAATCGGTTCCGATTCCAAACCGAAAAAACCGATTCGGTTCCAACCGAAACTGGTGCTCAGTCCTAGCTAAACATTTTCATAAGAGTAATGATATAAATACAGATAAATTACACATATTCAGTCACAGATGTTTAAGTGGTTCGACAACAAAATGTACAGTGCAGACGCCCTAGCATTGTGCTAAGAATTTGGATGCAATATTAAGTTAGGTTGTATTGATTTTTTTTTTTATATATATATAATTTTTTTTATCATAAGTACATGTAATAGATAGTTAAAATTTAATTACATAAAAAGTTTTATCTAATAATTTTTAATTATAATTTATATTAAAAAAATCATTATAAAACTCATTTCAATTCGGAATATAAGTCATTGTTTAACAGATCTTCTTTATTTGTCTCTAAGGGGCGTGGCTTGGTGGTGTAGGGCTCATGATCTCACCTTAAGGTCCTGTCAGGGAGTGCGTTTCTTGTAAGAGCCTCAGACAGTCGGGGATTTTACCTGCTCCGCTTAAACCTAAAAGGGATGATTTGGTGGTGGGGTTTCAAAGAAGAAAAAAAAGATATTCCTTATTTTATGTAGTAAATTTGATTTGATCATGACGCTTGTCTTTCCTCCCCAATTGCGTGTCCAATTTTACATACTGTACAGAGAATAGTTGCATGGGACATGCAAAAACAGAAAATTCAAATCCAAAGAATAAACTCTTCAGGCCAAGCAAGGAATCTAAGAAAGCATAATCATGTCACTTTTTAGAAATTAATAAACTTCATTACTGGCTCTTAATTAAACTCTATAAATTCTCATTGTGACAATTGAGTTCAGGCATAGCTATAGCTAGCAATCTCGTCCCTGCTCTCTCATTAATCCCACAGTCTCTCACCATGGCCACCACTGCTAATAATAATAATAACCACCTCATTTTCAGTGTTGCCTTTCTTCTTGCATTGATTTTTTCACATGGAATCATCTCCACTGAGCAAAGGCTAATAAACAAATGTGGACATGAGCATGATATCATCAGCTCGCTCCGCAACATTTTAGAAGATGAAGAACGTTATGAAGAAAGTTATGCTTTCCGGGTCACAGTCACAGTCACAGTCACAGTCACAGCCCCCCCGGTGTTCGAAGTGTTACAGCGGAGAGTGACGACTTCCGTCCCACAACACCAGGCCATAGTCCCGGTGCTGGTCATTCTACTGGTCCCAGCACTGTTGGTCCTAATTAACTAAACTATTATATTAAATTATTAATTTTAATTTCTTAATTATGGCTATCTATTCTGTTTATATTGTGAAATAATTTATACAAGCAAGCTTTTTGTAATTATGGTAATATATTATATGGGTTCTATCCCACAGTCTATTCTAGAGTTTCTTTTTTATATATATATATAGAGAGAGATAATAATGATATAAAGACTAAAAATGAATTAAAGAATAATGATATAGATACTAAAAATGAATTAAATGGTAAAAAAATAATCACCAAAATGAGGTCATTTTGGTCATTTTTTTATTTATCATCAAAACGATATTATTTTTATAATAATTTTATCCCCGTTTAGTTCCGATTTAATTTCCTTTATCTTTTTTCATATATCTTCATATTGCCTCGAGTGTAGCTATATATGCCAAAGATTGGCATGGTAACCTAGCATAAGGAAGATACTCAAAGAAATTACACCACTGCATGTGTCGAGATACAGAATCACTTCCATCTTTACTTTTGAAAACCAAACAAACAGAACCTGTATTTAATCTTGAGCACAAATTCATTCATCTCAGTAGATGCCAATTTAGTGGAGTTTAGGTCAGTCATTATATAATGCAACTTTGCATTAATTTATTAATTTTTTTTGAATGGTGGGGGTTTTCTTTTCGTGGATAGCATGGAATGGTACATAAAAGGTTATTTAGTGGCAACTGTGTAATGCGCAAGGCACCAATTAAAGGAAATTTCTTAATGGAATTTTTAATTGGAAAATGATACAATCACAAATAAATGACACAGATCCAACCAAAGATGTTTACGTGACTGAAACTTTGTGGTTGAATACCCACATTTCTTTGTTGATGATATGGCTCAACCACCTAAACATTTATTACTGGATCTGTATCATTTATATGTGTCTCTATCATTTTTTTTTAATTTGCTCGGTGATGCCCATGATTTTTTTAATCTATGAATAACTTTCCCACCAAAAATCTCTCATTTCAAATGAATATTAAATTTGTGTATTATCTAGTAATATATTGGAGTTAGTGTTTTCCTTTTTTATAAATTAGGCGGATTTGGATAATCTCAACCTCTATCTAAGTGTTGTTTATTAGTATTTTCAAGATTTTAGAAAAGTCAAATTTCTTATTATATTTTTTAAGCGACTCATCTAATATTTTGACTAAATTTTGACACAAATTTTGAGTAAAATTAAAATAATAATTAATAATGTCAATTCATTCACCATTAGATCACATGAATCAATGACTTTAAATTTGTTTCAAAATTTTAAATTAGAATAGCCCAACCTACATATATACTGCAAAACTTTGAATTGAAAGCAACAAAGGCTTTATTTAGTGTTTCTCTAATTGTATTTTTGCTTGTGTTAAAGGCGAAGGTGATAGGATAAAAAAAAAAATAGTATACCAAGCATAATCAAGAAGGTGACATGTAACAAAATTATAATAATGTATAAGAAAAAGTTGTGGCTCTAAAGTTTTGCACAAAGGAATAAAGTAGCAACTGGTATTGTTTCCTTCTACTTGAAACTGAACAACATGCGAATTTCCCACGAAAACAAATTCATCACAAACTTATATTTTATTAAGAGACGTGTGTCGTTCTATGCGAATAAAGTAGCAACTAGCAATGTTTCTTTCTAGAGACGGGGTCTTAGAATCCGAATCCGAAATCGAATCCGAATTATTTAGAAATCATCGAACTCATTTGCGAATGTGAAATTCCCTAAATGATGATATTTTTTATTATCCTTGAATAAGGATGGAGAATAAGTGAGGATCCGATCCCCAATTTATTATTCTCTGAAAACATAATTCCTCAATAAATTTTATAATATAGAGACTATATAATGAACATGTGTCACATATGTATACTAATAGGACTTGTGCCATTTTCTTCGGTCCCAATCTTATTAAAGAATAACTTGGAAGATCAGAGAGGCTAAGTGTCACTTGATTCACTCTAGTCCATGATAATACCACTCATTTACTTATAATATGATTCTAACCAATGTTATTTACAAGCAAATAACAAACATGACATTTTTTCTAACACCAACTATAACATTAATTTACATGCAATTCACCAACTATAAAAGATGAATAGATGGCATAATTAAAAGGGTTCCGAATCTTTGAAAATATGAGGATTTTTAAATCATTCAATCCAAAATATACCTAAAAAAAGACTTCATTAAAAGTAAAAAGCATCCTCTAGCACACCTAAAAAGTTTTTCCTTATTTGAAAGCAAGTTAAGAAGCCTATTAATCACTTTTATCTTTAAGCAGAAGAGAATCTTTTACAAGTATCTCCACTCATCTCACTTAATCAATCAACAAGTTCCTCCATCTCAAATGCCTAACTCTAATGGAAGGTGAAAGTGTTTAACAAACATCTTAACTTACTTCAGTAAAGTTTTTTTTTTTTTGAAGTATATTATGGATCCAATAATCCTCTCGTATTTTTAAAGTTTTAAGCTCATCTCCGATTTTCAGCATTCATTCTTGTAATTTTCCAAACTTTCAGAGGGAAGTCCCCATAAGAGACTCATCATAGGACTATGCGTAAAAATACAATGTCTACACGCGGTCTAAATAATACATTGCACAAGATGCCGGACAAAAGAAATTTATTGTGGATAGGTTCATGGACTACAAAATTAATGGTAGATTAAAGGACAGTAATGTCTCATTTAGGTGAACTACAGTTTATCATTCATGAAATATTGGACGAAAAAATGAAACTATAAGAGACGTTTCAAGTTACCACAATCACTGAGAAGTTGCCTCTATCATGGAAGGACTTCGGGAGTTACCTGAAACACAAGAAGAAACATATGAGCCTTGAAGATTTGGGAATTCGATTACGAATTGAAGAGGACAACAAGAAGTACGAGAAGACTAGATATAAGACTATAGAGTCTAAGAAAAATATCGTTGAGGGTGGAAAAGGTAGCAAAAATAGAAAAATAGTGGAGCTGATTCTTCCCAAGGAAACAAAAAGTTCAAGGGGAAGTGCTACGTTTGTGGAAAATATGATCATATGACAAAGGACTGCAGAAACAAGAAGTTTCAGGACAAATGCAAGAAAAATAAGAATGAGACCCATATCACTGAAGATGAATGATGATAGATGAGATCTCATATTTGAACCTCTCAGTAGTTGTAACTGAAGCCAACTTGGTTGGAAACCCGAGAGATTGTTGTATAGACACTGGAGCTACTCGCCACATATGTGCTGATAATATGAATTTTTTACATATCAAAAGGTCGATAATGGAGACAAATTGACCATGAGAAATTCTTTTACCTCTAAAGTGGTAGGACAAAGAACAATGATTTTGAAGATGACTTTCGAAAAAGAAGTGACATTGAAAAATATGTTGTATGTTCCAGACATCATGAAGAATCTAGTTTCGAGATCTCTCCTCAGCAAGAATGGCTTTAAGTTAGTCTTTGTTTCTAACAAGAATGATGTTTATGTATGAAAATGATACCTCACTGAGGGTTTTTTCAAATTCAATGTAATGACTATCGATCGATATTATGCTATTAATAATAATAAAGTCATATCTTATGTTTATATTATTGAGTCATAAAATATATGGCATGGTAGGTTATTATATGTTAATTATGATATAATGCATAAGTTAATTAACATGAACCTTATATCTAAATTTATAATTGATAACCAACATAAATATGAAGTATGTGTTGAAGTAAAAATAGATATAACATCATTTCATTCCATATAATGAAGTTCTGAAACCTTGGAGCTTATTCGCATCGATGTGTGTGATATAAAGTTATGCAATCTAGAGGCGGTAAAAAGTATTTTGTCACTTTTATCGATGATAACATAATATTCTCTTATGTGTATTTGTTGGGGAGCAAAGATGAAGCTGTTGAGAGCTTTATACACTATAAGAATGAAGTTGAAAATCAATTTGGCAAGAAAATCAAATGAATCAGAAGTGATAGAGAATGTGAATATGTGTCACAATTCAGTGAATATTGTTCCAATAATGAAATTATTCATAAAACCGCCGCTCCTTATTTTCCCCAACAAAATAGGATTGTCGAATGTAAAAATCAAATGTTGAAGGAAATGATGAATATCATGATAACAAGTTCTGGTTCACCCAGAATTTTTGGGGGAAGCCTCGTTTTCCGCCAACTACATTCTAAACAATCTAACTTACAAAAGATTGGACAAGATGTCATATAAATTATGGAAAAGGTCACACAACTTCTTATAAATACCTGAAAGTGTGAGGGTGTCTCACCAAAGTGATGGTTCCTAAACCTAAGAATGTTAGAATATGACCAAAAATTGTTGACTGTATATTCATTGGATATGCTCACAACAATAGCACGTATCGATTATTGGTACATAAATCTGATATTCCTGACATCATTCCAAACATGATAATTAAGTCAATGAATGTGATATTCTTTGAAGAGATATTTCCTTATAAAGAAAATTAAAGAATGAAGTCTCTCAAAAGAACTGTTGGCACTATTACAAGTAGTGTTCCAGTCAACCAAGAATCATATAAACATGAAAATATTGAGAAAAATGAATCTAGACGTAGCAAGAGAGAAAGAACGTCAAAGTTATTTGAACC
This sequence comes from Zanthoxylum bungeanum, assembly GCA_019454045.1. Lineage (NCBI taxonomy): Eukaryota > Viridiplantae > Streptophyta > Magnoliopsida > Sapindales > Rutaceae > Zanthoxylum > Zanthoxylum bungeanum. The sequence continues at coordinate 39,841 of SKCR01023687.1, forward strand.
GAATTTTCTGACATACATGTTAGAAAATTAGCCTCAAAATTATAAAGAAGTGATGTCTTCTTTATGGAAAGAGGCTATCAATAATGAGATTGATTCAATCATACAAAATCATCATTGGGAGTTGGTTGATCTTCCTCCAGGTTTTAAATTGCTGGGCTACAAATGGATTTTTAAATGGAAGATGAATTCAGATGGATCAATAGATAAGTACAAGGTAAGACTTGTCATTGATAAGTGTGGTTTATACCCAGTTATTTCGGCATCCTTAGCCTATTATTTTGTTATGTTTCGTGCCATTTAATGTCATTTATAGTTTCTTTTATGTGTTAATTGTAGGAAGCATTAAAACATCAATAATGGAGTAAATACGAGTATTTTGGGAACTTTCGGAAGCATCGGACGCGCATGGGAGCATAGAAGGCGAAACGCAGGAACAAGTGAAGAATTCATCACTGGCACCGCAGCGCCCAAGTCGTGGCGCCACAGCGCTAGCGGGAAGATAAGCTTCCCAGCCAAAAGGCCGAGGATCAGGCGCTGCAGCGCCATGCCCAGGCGCCGCGGTGCCTGCAAGATCACGCGTTACATACACATTCCAAAGAGACTGGCACCGCGGCGCTGCGGGAGTGATCAAACACACGCATTCCAGCACATAAAATTAGGGTTTTTTTAGATACCCAATGACACCAAAGCTCTACTATAAATACATTAGTCCATCCAAAACTCAGAGGGGAGGCTAATACACAGCACAAAACAAAAAACACTCAATTTTAGAGAGATCCAATGAGGAGGATTGAAGAGCAAAAAGAGGAGACGGAGGCGGTGATGTCCGAAGAGGAAGAGATTCAATTCGGGTTTTATCTTCTTATTTTTTTCTTAGAACTCTAATGATTTCCATTAGATTCATGACTTTGTTTTCATTGTTTTTATCTTTTGTCATGAACTAAACTCCTTAATTCTGGAGAATGATGTAACTGATGCTTGAACCTTTGTTTTAATTGTCGATTTTGTTATGAAGTTTTATTCAATTTATTTGTATTCTTTTGAGTTTAATGCTTTGTGTTTGCTGGCCACAAATATGATGATATATATTTGAAATCTATCACTCGAGAGAGTGGATTTTGAATAGATATAGAGAATATAACTTAGGAGTTTTATAGAGTTTGAGAGAATCTGTAATTCATTTGAAGTCGTTAATATAGAATCATAAAGCATAATGAGTTGTTAACTACTGGATTTTTATAGAGATATCGAAGTCTGTAATTGATGATATTTTCACTAATACTCGAGAGATGGAGTGGATAATTTCGGAGTATTGACTTATAAATAATATAACTGGACAAGGATTAATCGGCTTGACAAATACATAGGCGACAAATAGGTGAAATCAGGATCTAGAATCTCTATCGTATCAGTTTATTCTATATAATTATTTTTATATTTATTTATTAAAATCTTTATTATTTGTTTTCTAAATAAAGTTAGGATTATCAATTGTAGTATTTAGTGCGAGTTAACGCAATCCCTGTGGGTTCGACACTCTAAACTCATTTATACTAAAACTTGACACCGTACACTTACGGTACGATATAAAATATCACAACAGGTTTTGGCGCCGTTGCCGGGGATTGTTTGTTTAATTCACATTAATACTATTACCAAGTAATCTTAGCTTTAATTTAGATTTTATTTTATTTATTTTTATTATTATTTTATTTATTTTTGTTTTATTTTATTTTATATTTTGTTTTTATTTTTATTATTTTATCTTATATATATTTTTTATTGTTATATATATTTTTTTTCTTTCGTACGAGGAGAGTTGGAAAAGAAGTAATGGCAGATTCTATTGGTACACTGATAGTTCAAGTATCGTCCCTCACGACTCATCTAGAAGTATTGACAAATCAAATGAGCCAACCATTTATTAGAGTCGTTTCTGCTAATGGAATGCTTTTACCCAATAGAGGAGCAGGATTTGAACAAGTACAATATATGAACAATCGGAATTTCAACAACTATAGAGACAATACTATGCCTACTTATTATCATCCGAATTTTTCATATGTGATGAGTGGTAAATGTATCACTATTTCCCACTCATTTGACCTAATATTTTGTATAGTTTCTTGAGTTTTATGAATATTTTGATGTGTTTTGTGTTATTTTGTAGATAAATAAAGTTTCAGGATATTCTGGAGGTGATTTGGAGCCAAAACATTGAAAAATAACACAAAAGGGAAAAATGGTAATTTGGCGTGTCGCGACGCGTAGCCCGCGTCACGACGCCTAACGTGCGCTGCTCCATGCTAACATGCGCCGGGGACACATGTCAGAATCTGAGAAGTTTGACTTTGCTAACGTACGCCATGTCACATGTCAACATCACAGCCCATCTGCTAACGTGCGCCGTGCCACGTGTCATCATCCTATGGTGCCGACAATCACCATCGCCACGTGTCAGCCACGTCATTGCCACATCATCGCCACGTCAGCTCAATTATTGAATTAATCATCCAAAATGCCACGTCTTCGGATAAGAATCTCGGCGAAACCAATCAGAGCGTGACACGTGTCCGCGTCATGATGCAAGAACAACTTCCGCATCGCGACGCAGAGACCTTATTGACGCCTATAAATTCAGCTCGAAATTTCAGTTTCAGATGTACCTTTCTCTCTGTAATTCTCTGAATAAATAAGGAGTTTGTATCTAGTTTTCTTTTAATTTCAGTTTTGTAATTAATTTTTTATTTACTTTATGTAATAATAATTTACTTTCTTTAATTTTTCAGCTTTACTATTCAACATGAGAAGATAACTTCCCCCTGCTAGGGTGAAAGGTAAAACTTTTATTACTGCTATTTAGATTAATCTCCCTTAATTATAATATATTCACTACTTAAAATTTGACTTAACAAGGATACCGCTATATTGGTCGGTTGGTAATCATTTATAAACTGATTTTAATTTGACTAAGCAAGGATACCGTCTGGTTGGTCGGTTGGTAATTTACCGCCTATATGGCTGGTTTATGGACAAATATTGATACCGCCTTTATGGCAGGTCGAACTTAATTTGACTTAATCAGGTTACCGCCTATATGACTGGTTGGTAATGTTATCACAAGTTAATATATTATATTAAGGGAGATATCTAAAATAGTAGTGGTAAAAGTAGATCATTTAACCCTGAAATTTTATTTTATTGTAATTTTACTTTTCAGTATTTACTTTACCGCATTTACTTTTCAGCATTTTACTTTATGTCTTTTATTTTTAAGTTTTTACTAGCCCTAGTTATGTGTCGTAACTAAGTTAGTTATCTGAGGTTGTGATGAATTTTAATATCACCGGTTTATAAGGGGTTATTTAATAGTTGGGTAATTTAAAGGTTTACTTATTAAGTCTTAAGCTTAATGCGTCTTGTTAACTGGCCATTAATAAGATTGATCTGGTAAATCTAAAATAAACTTGACAAAGGAATTTTAAGTTTCAGCCTTAGACTTAATAGCCCACGATCTTCCTTGAGGATAAATAACCCTTTAATAGATTTTCTTACAGGATAGACATATACATGTCAGGCGGGGGTAGCCACAATTGGAAATTAATATTAATGAATCCAGGGAATTTGGTTGACATAGACATATGTTTCAATTGGGTTATACTGGGTAGTCGCATCTGACCATCGACATAGGCTTTTGCATAATCCGTGTTCCAGATTAGTAAACCGATATATTACACAAACATGAAATAACCACTTCATCTTTTAAAAGATATTGGAAAGATTCACAACCCTGTATAGTTTCTTAATATTGAATTTTATTTAATTTAATTTTGAGTAATTTTATTTACTTGTTTTTAAGTTTAAAATCATCACCATTTCAAATCAATCAATCAACCTGCTAGATATTAGTAATCATTTGACCTCATAAATTAATAGATTAGGTATTAAGTCCTCGTGGGATCGATATTTTTTATACTACTTGAACGATACATGCGCTTGCATTATACTAGCGTTATTACGCCGGTCAAGTTTTTGGCACCGTTACCGGGGACTTATTTATCTTTCACTATTAGTTTTGAGGTTAAATACCTTTACTTATATCTAATTTATTTTTACTTATTGTTTTTATTTTCTTGTGTTTCAGGTTCTCAGACACTACATGAGATGAACCAAATGCTTTGAAATCCGACCGCTTAACCCAGAGATTGAAAGAACCATCAGACAGTTGAGAAGGGAAAGGCGTGAAGGCCAAGAAGCTTTAGTCAACATAGAACCTGAACCTCTGGAAGTTGCACCACCAATACCCATTCGAGACAGAACCATTCTGGTGGTTGACGGCTTCATTTCCTGTATTGTACTTCATCCCTTACCAGAAAATACGTGTGACATCAAAACATGCAATCAGATGATTCAGCAGTCAGTTCAGTTTGGGGGGAATGCAACTGAAGATCCTAATGCCCACATCAGTAACTTCCTGGAAGTTTGCGGCACTTTCAATTACAATCGATGAGCTGAAGAAGCAATGAGATTGCGGGTTTTTCCATATTCCTTGAAAGACAAAGCAAAAGCTTGGCTACATTCACTACCAGCTAGTTCCATCACAACTTGGAACACTCTAGCCACCAAATTCCTTGCAAAGTATTTTCCACCAGCCAGAACAACAAAACTAAGGAATGACATCACATCCTTTGTACAACATGACTTGGAAACTCTCTACGAAGCTTGGGAAAGGTACAAATATTTGCTCCGGAAATGTCCTCACCATGAGATTCCAAAATGGCTTCAAGTCCAAACTTTCTATAATGGACTTTCTGGACTGATGAGAATCACAATTGATGCTGCTGCGGGAGGAGCTTTGATGGCAAAATGATAAGATCAAGCCTGGAACTTAATCGAAGAAATGGCTAACAACAATTCCTTGTGGCCAACAAAAGGAGCATGATTCAAAGAATTACTGGAATTTATGAAGTTGGAGCCAATACAGCAGTCAACGCCAAGGTGGATCAGATATGCAAATTCATGGAGACTCTCAGCACTGGATCCACAAGTTCACCATATAGAGGAGCACCAGAACCAAACCAACTTGAAGAAACCGTGAATTTTGTCAACAATTTCAACAGACAGGGGAACAATCTATATTCCAACACCTACAACCCAGGGTGAAGGAATCATCCCAATTTCTCATGGAGCAACAATTCAGGGCAAAAGAACTATCCACCACCCGGATTCCAACAGCAACAGAACAAAGGCCAGGAGCAGACAAATGAACCAGGAATATCGGAAGTGATGACTTAGTTAAAAAAATATGATGATATGTTTCAAAGCCAATCTGCCTCTATCAAAGCACTGGAGAATCAAATTGGACAACTAGCCAAATGCCCAGAGTTACAGACAGCCAGAAAATCTTCCCAGCAACACAGAACCGAATCCAAGGAACCGAGAGAAGGAGCAATGTCAAGCCATTACCTTGAAAAGTGGTACTGAAATCAACAAAGATGTTGGAATCAAGGCAACCAAAGAAGAAGTTCCAAAAGATGCAGTTCCACAGATGCAGGAAAAATAAGCAAATGAAAAAGATCAAGAAAAATTCACTCCACCTCCACCTTTTCCACAGCGTCTCCAGAAGAATAAACTAGACAATTTTCTCGATTCCAGGAGATCTTCAAAAAGCTGCATATTAACATTCCATTTGCAGAAGCATTGGAACAAATGCCCAGCTATGTCAAATTTATGAAAGACATTCTTTCACGAAAGCGGAGATTGAGAGATTACGAGACAGTAGAATTATCAGAAGAATGCAGCGCTATCATCCAGAGGAAGCTTCCCCAAAAGTTGAAAGATCCTGGCAGATTTATTTTTCCTTGCACCATATGAGAACATGACTTCGGTAAGGCTTTGTGTGATTTAGGTGCAAGTGTTAACTTGATGCCCTTTTCTATTTACAGGAAATTGCAGATTGGAGAAATAATGCCCACCTCAGTCTCTCTACAACTTGCTGATAGAACGCTCGTATTTCCGAGAGGTGTAGTTGAAGATGTGCTGGTCAAAGTTGACAAATTCATTTTCCCAGCAGATTTTATTATCCTTGATATGGAGGAAGACGAAGATGTGCCGATTATCCTCGGGAGACCATTCTTGGCTACAGATCGAACCATTATTGATGTACAAAAAGGAGAACTAACCATGATGGTACAAGACCAAGAAGTAACATTCAACGTTTTCAAAGCCATGAATTTCCCAAATGACGAGAAAGAGGAATGTTTCAGACTTGATGTGATAAATAGTACCATCCAGACTTGCGATGCAATGCAAAGTTCTACTGACAAACTTAAAGCATGTCAAGTGCCTGTGGAGCTTGAAGATAAAGCGTACTGCGCACTGAAGAAGCCAATTCATGCAGTACAAGCAACTGAAGAGAAACAGTTCCACCATCTCAACGAATTGGAGGAATTTCACATACAGCCTTTTGAGAATGCCAAATTGTACAAAAAAAAAGGCCAAGAAGAGACACGATGAGAAGTTAGTGCGCATACAACTGAAACCAGTGCAGAAGGTACTGTTAAACAAATCAAGGGTGAAACTCTTCTCATGGAAGCCAAAATCACGGTGGTCAGGTCCATTCTTAATCACCAAGGTTTTATCAGATAGATCCGTTGAGTTACATGATCCTGATTCCAACAAAATATTCAAGGTTAAAAACAAGCATGTCAAACACTACTGGGGAGAATCATTTGAGCGACATAAAGAAAGTGTCACACTTTCAGATCCAGCCTAACGTTCGGGCAGCCACGTCTAGCTGATGACGTTAAACTTAGCGCTCACAGGGAGGCAACCCATGCAATTTGTGTATATATTATGATATGGTGTGTTTTATTTTTATGTGTTTAATTTTTGCAGGTAAAGTCATTTCACGATGGAATAAGCTCTCGCAAATCTTCACAAGCAATTCATTTCTCTCCCTCAAAAATCTCTGATTAAAGTTTACAAAGCTCGCTTGGAACGGATTAGACTACTGGTGATTAAAGATATTCCTACTGACATTCGTTGGATTATTGAAGCACGGGTCCGAATGGCAGATGAGTCATCTGATCCTTTTATTTCACATCTGTCTGGTTTAGGAAGAAGCACCTATGCTAAAAAGAGAAGAGCCAAAAGAATGGGTGTATGCTACAAATGTGCTCGCATGTTTTGTAATACTCGTTGTCGTTCTTTAGGAATGGTGTCTGATAACCGCGAAGATAAGATTAATTTGATTAGGGATGACTTGAGTAAGGAGTATTTGGATGACATATCTAAAACTCTTGAGACACATCCCAGTGGATATGTGTATCATGAAATTCGTGTGTTATATGCACAATTCCAAAAGGAAAGACAACAATTAAGTCTCGGGAATCTGACTCAAAAAGACATTGTTTGCCAATTTATAAGAAAATTGGATAAGAGGCTTGTCCCTGACGCATAGATGTCAATCAAGCCGCTACGTTTCTTTTACATATTATATCTATTTGTCTTTTCCTAATAATTGTGATGTGTTTTGTTGTTTTCTTTTATTTTCTCCGACAGGATCCAGATCTTTTTGACTATCACGATTTATTTTACTGTTAACTAATAATTGTCATTTGGCAGGTATTAGTGCTATTATTTTTGCTCACCATTTTTCAGGTGTTATAAATTCAACTCAACATTGCACTTTTGAAGGCATCCAGAGCTGAAAGAGAAACATACATAAAATGGAAGCCACTTCAAGAAGACGAGTTGAAAACATCTATGTGTTTTACGGTACTAGTGTTGGTACTAAGCCATAATACGTAGCAGCAGCACAGGAATTGGGACGAGTCATAGCTGAGAAGAATATGCACCTAGTATATGGCGGAGGCAATCTTGGACTAATGAGGATCTTTTCAAATGCTGTACAGGATGAAGGCAGTCAATTTATGGAAATCATCCCAAAACCCTTGGCAGAGACAGATCTTATAGGATCATCAAACGGAGAAGAACTGATCGTGCCAGGTATGTTTGAACGACTGGTGGAAATGATTAATCGTGCTAATGTTTTTATTGCTTTGCCATGTGGTTTGGGCAAGTTGAAGAAGATTTTTACAGTACTATCTTGGACGAACTTGAACATACACCAGAAACCAATTGGATTGTTCAACGTAGATGGATTTTATGATTTTCTTTGTGTATTTCTTGATGATGCCCGGAGAAATGGGTTCGTGTCAAAACCTTTAAAAGAACTCCTCTTCACTGCCAGAACTACCCAGGATTTATTTGACCAAATCTTAGCCTATGAACCACAAATTGACCATATCATTTCCAAGATAAAATGGTCCGATAATGATCGTGGTAAGAAGCATCGGATAAATATGGATCTTAACCTTTAAATTTCCCATTTAGATGTAGAATTTCAGCGAACCAGTAACTATCTTATAAACTCTTATTCTACTGTTTAAGACATTGAGGATAATGTCTCATTTATGTTTGGGGGTGGGGAATAGTTGATTAGTATCTTTTTTGTATTTTTTTTTAATTTTTAGTCCAAAATATTTCGAAAAATAAAAAAAATTGAAAATTTTTTTACAAAAAAAATCAAAAAAATATTTTGTGTTTTTAATTTGATTAATCGGGTGAAATTGGTAAGAGATAGTTGTGTAAGGAGTTTCCACTCCTGAGACGTATCTCAAACCTATTTCGGAACAAGTTAATTTTTGTTTATTTCCTCTTAAATTATTTAATTTATGAATTCTCCATAATACTAACTAAAATGAATCTTCATATGCTCAGTTGACATGTATTATCAACGTGCATGGTAACATACGGACATGAGCTATAATTGAAAAGTTTGTAATATTCAGTGCTCTAGTTTAATTGGAGGAAGCATATATGAGAAGTGATAGAGTAAAAAAAAAAATCTGAGATCCGAGTTATTAAGTCTGAAAGGGTGTTTTAACACCTAGTGCCCTAAAGCCAACTGGTTTGGGAGTCACTAGCCTAAAGCTCGCTACATGGATCAATGATGTTGCAATAATATATATATCTGAAGTCTGAGTAATTAAGTATGTATGGGTGTCTTAACACCTAGTGCCCTAAAGCCAACTGGTTTGGGAACACTGGACCAAAGCTCGCTACATAGATGAAAGATATTGTATATAAATAAAAAAAATAAAATAAAAAAAATAAAAAAAAATCAGAAAATATTCTATTGCTGCAAAAAGGTGTGAATTCTGATAAAACTTTAGGACAAAAATATTACTCTCTTATCAACTGCACTTGTGACTGTTGTGGGAAAAAATGAGTTGATTAATATTTTGTTGGTTGTGTATATGAAGAATGGTAAAAATAAACGGAGAATTTACTTATTCGGTAATTTAGAAAGAAAGAAAACAACTAGTAACTTGGAGTAGAAGTTTCACCTGATTAGTCACTAACTTATTTATTCTATTTTCTCTTGTCTTTTTGCTTTTGTGTGAATCAGTTTTACTATCTTTTTACTTTTGTAAAACGTTTGTGGGTATCGTTGCTGTAAACCCTCACGAGACTACAACTCGTCCACTAGGGACACCTAAGGGTTTAAAGGCTTGTTGCATACGCTAAATGCAACCGTGATCCCTACGAAAGTAGCTTAGTTAAATTTTATTTTAAAGATGTTTATGTTATTTTATTTTGTGTTTTGCTCGAGGACTAGCAAAATGTTAGGTTTGGGGGTGTGATGAGTGGTAAATGTATCACTATTTCCCACTCATTTGAACAATCGGAATTTCAACAACTATAGAGACAATATTATGCCTACTTATTATCATCCGAATTTTTCATATGTGATGAATGGTAAATGTATCACTATTTCCCACTCATTGACCTAATATTTTGTATAGTTTCTTGAGTTTTATGAATATTTTGATGTGTTTTGTGTTATTTTGTAGATAAATAAAGTTTCAGGACATTCTGCAGGTGATTTGGAGCCAAAACATTGAAAAAGAACACAAAAAGGCAAAATGATAATTTGGCGCGTCGCGACGCCAAACGTGCGTCGCTCCATGCTAACATACGCCGGGGACACGTGTCAGAATCTGAGAAGTTTGACTTTGCTAATGTGCATCGTGCCACGTGTCAACATCACAGCTCATCTGCTAACGTGCGCCGTGCCACGTGTCATCATCCTATGGTGCCGACAATCGCCATCACCACGTGTCATCCACGTCATCGCCACGTCATTGCCACCTCAGCTCAATTATTGAATTAATCATCCAAAATACCACATCATCGGATAAGAATCTCGACGGAGTGTGACACGTGTCCGCGTCGCGACGCAAGAACAACTTGTGTGTCGCAACGCGGAGACCTTATTGACGCCTATAAATTCAGCTCGAAATTTCAGTTTCAGATGTACCTTCCTCTCTGTAATTCTCTGAATAAATAAGGAGTTTGTATCTAGTTTTCTTTTAATTTCAATTTTGTAATTATTTTTTATTTACTTTATGTAATAATAATTTACTTTCTTTACTTTTTCAGTTTTTACTATTCAACATGAGGAGGTAACTTCCCCCTGCTAGGGTGAAAGGTAAAACTTTTATTACTGCTATTTAGATTAATCTCTCTTAATTATAATATATTCACTACTTAAAATTTGACTTAACAAGAATACCGCTATATTGGTCGGTTGGTAATCAATTATAAATTGATTTTAATTTGACTAAGCAAGGATAACGTCTGGTTGATCGGTTGGTAATTTACCGCCTATATGGCTGGTTTATGGACAAATATTGATACCGCCTTTATGGTAGGTCGGACTTAATTTGACTTAATCAGGTTACCGCCTATATGGCTGGTTGGTAATATTATCACAAGTTAATATATTATATTAAGGGAGATATCTAAAATAGTAGTGGTAAACGTAGATCCTTTAACCATGGCATTTTATTTTATTGTAATTTTACTTTTCAGTATTTACTTTACCGCATTTACTTTTCAGCATTTTACTTTATGTCTTTTATTTTTATGTTTTTACTAGCCCTAGTTATGTGTCGTAACTAAGTTAGTTATCTGAGGTTGTGATGAATTTTAATATCACCGGTTTATAAGGGGTTTTTTCATAGTTGGGTAATTTAAAGGTTTACTTATTAAGTCTTAAGCTTAATGCGTCTTGTTAACTAGCCATTAATAAGATTGATCTGGTAAATCTAAAATAAACTTGACAAAGAAATTTTAAGTTTCAGCCTTAGACTTAGTAGCCCACGATTTTCCTTGAGGATAGATAACCATTTAATAGATTTTCTTACAGGATAGACATATACATGTCAGGCGGGGGTAGCCACAATTGGAACTTAATATTAATGAATCCAGGGAATTTGGTTGACATAGACATATGTTTCAATTGGGTTATACTGGGTAGTTGCATCTGACCATTGACATAGGCTTTTGCATAATTTTGTGTTCCAGGTTAGTAAACCGATATATTACACAAACATGAAATAACTGTTTCATCTTTTAAAAGATATTGGAAAGATTCACAACCCTGTATAGTTTCTTAATATTGAATTTTATTTAATTTCATTTTGAGTAATTTAATTTACTTGTTTTTAAGTTTAAAATCATCACCATTTCAAATCAATCAATCAACCTGTTAGATACTAGTAATCATTTGACCTCATAAAATTAATAGATTAGGTATTTAGTTCATCATGAGATTGATACTTTTTATACTACTTGAACGATACGTGCGCTTGCATTATACGCGTGTGATTACGCTGGTCAATATCCTAATATGGAGAACATCTTGCAAACTCCTCATGGCTTCAACTATCCAAGAGATGAGCAGAAACCTTCCTTAGAAGACCTCATGAGCATATTTTTATCTACAGCTTCAGAGAGGTTTAAGAAGAATGAGTCAAGGCTGGATAACATTGAAACACATATGGGCAATATGGGGGCAACATTGAAATCTTTAGAAGCTCAAATTGGGCTGCTTGTTTCTTCCATGGCCAATCAACAGAAATAGGTGTTTCATAGTAATACTGAAGTCAACCCCAAAGAGCAATGTCAAGTCATAACCCTTAGGAGCGGAAAAGAGATTAAAGACACCTCTCAAGATTTAGGCAGTAAATATAAAGAAGTCACATTCAGTGTTTTCAGAGCCATTTCGAGTCCTCAAGGTGATACAAAATGTCACAGGGTAGATATAATAGAGAAGGGAGTTACAAACATACATGGTGAATCAGTATTTCAGCAACCTACGAGCATAGTGCAGCCATGCGTAAAGGAAGATTCTCCATAACTAAACCTGAAACCACTTCCAAAGTGCCGTAAAAATAGAAAAAGAAAGGCCAGTGCTCACTTGGAGATGATCCCTGGAAGGTTAAAAAGGAGGCCGAGCCAATTTTGCCGAATGTGCAGTCCAGAATTCCCAACTGGGGGACAATCTTCATGTCATAAGAACCGGTGGATACCAAAGAAGAAGGAAGATGAGATTACCCGGTTCATTACGTTTAAGCCCCCATGACCATTTGGGTGGTTGCATCTGGCTGAAGACGTTAAACTTAGCGCTAGCGGGGAGGCAACCCTTGCATTTCTTTTATTATTATTTTCTTAATTTTTTATTTTTATTTTATTGTGTGCTATTTGTTTATTTATTCATTTTGCATGCTATTTATGCATGTAGCACGAGACACACAACGCCCGCGCAACCAAATTCTGACCAGCAGGAGCCTGATCAACTCCATGCACGGTAGTGTTGTTCCTTAAACTGGTTTCTTTATATTTATCTTACATTGAAGACAATGCAAGTTTTAAGTTTGGGGGTGTGTGCATGTTGTTTACTTGTTATTTATTTGTTTAAGTTAAAAATTTTTTTTTCTTGTTTTTAGTCTTTGATAGTAAAGCATAAATCCTATGATGATACTGTTTGTTTATGGGTGAAATTTTAGAAACGATAAGTGCCCAATTTACTTTTATCTGATGCCTTGAGTAGTTGATCTATGTTGGACTCGTAAGCACTCAATTATAGGTTTTTAGCAGTGAAAACTTAAGTAGTTGACAAGGTGACTAGTTGAAGAAATTGCATGTCGATGAATGACCGTTTGCTTAGATGTCTATCTTGATTTGCTAGTGTTATGATGTATGGTATGGATATGAATAAAAGAAAAAAGGTCTCTAAAGAAAGAAAATAAACCGCATATAACCGATAAGCGTAAAACTACCCATGGGCGAGTATTAGGACCACCATGAGGAGAAATGCTACCTTAAAGGGTAGGTGAGTTGGAAAAAAAAAAGAAGAAAAATTTCAAAATAAAAGTGCAAAAAGAGACAAGAAAATAAAAGAAAAAAAATCATACCATACTGAGCACAAAATAAAGCAATTATAGAGCATACTTGAGATATCTAAGTTGGTTTGACCCATCGATCCCAATTTTTAAACGAAATCATTAAGTTGGCTTACTTAGGAATCAAGCTGTGAATGAACCTTTACACACACACACAGTGAGTCAAGCTTAGATGAATTATTCAGGAACTTGGATCTGAGCTGAATTACGTACTTTGAAGGTTCTCTAATTTCATTGATAAGCATTCTCTTAGGATAATATTATGCATAACTATCAGGACTATTTTGTTTGCTATTATTATATTTTTACATGATTGCATGTGTATGAATGACGTTTGTGGGTGTCGTCGCTGTAAGCCCTCATGAGACTACAACTCGTCCATTAGGGCCGCCTAGGGGTTTAAAGGCTTGTTGCATACGCTAAATGCAACCGTGATCCCTACGAAAGTGGCTTAGTTAATTTAGTTATTTTTATTTGTTTATTTATAATTAGTTTTTATTTAGTCTTTTACTCGGGACTAGCAAAATATTAAGTTTGGGGGTGTTTGATAAGTGTGTGTGGGACACAGGAACTGGACGATGCATGCTGTCCCGGGCTCGCGGCCCGGTCGGGAGTACGGAGTAGCCACGGGGGACTAAACCGGAGAATAATGGAGTCGCCACCCGGTGTGAACCGGGAAAATGAGATTTAAGGCCGCACTCACCCCTCGCAAGGGAAGACCTCAAACCGTTGGGTTCGGAATGGTCCCTTACTCATGCCACTTGTAATGAAAGGATTTATGTAATAATTTAATCAGGCTTAAGTAGCACTTATTTCCAAGAGTATCATGCTTCTAAATTCACATGTACAAAATAAAACTTACACATATATTTCACATCTAAGATTGCATGCTTGGAAGTACATCAAAGGAGCGACAAACATACAACTTCATCGGCATATTATACTCAAGAAAATACAAGCACACATACTAACCATACAAGCACACATGTGAGCACCTTCTCAAGTGGTACGTGAAATTGTATCCCAAGTACAGACCGCACAACCGTCCATTCAGATTCGGCTACGGAATTTACGTCTGGGTATCCATCCGATATACCACAAGAAATAATACTCAAATGTTATCATGACATAGGTATATGAATTGTAATACATTAAACACATTGTATTCATACATGTGGGGATAGCTACTAGGAAAACTATGTATGAAATCTGATGAAAAAGGACTCAGTTCAGTGGGTGCGCGTTCGCGTAGCGTTTGAAAACGCGTTCGAACGGTAAACAGAAGGTTCGCGTTCGTGTAGCGTTCTAGAACGCGTTCGAACGGAACCAGACCTGATGCATGATAAGACTAAGAAAGTGCGTGTGCGTTCACGTAGCGTTCGAGAACGCATTCGAACGGTAAACAGACGATTCGCGTTCGTATAGCGTTCGAGAACGCGTTCGAACGGAACCAGACCTGATGCATTATGAGACTAAGAAAGTGCGTGTGCGTTCGCATAGCATTCGAGAACGTGTTCGAACGGTAAACAGAAGGTTCGCGTTCGTGTAGCGTTCGAGAACGCGTTCGAACGAAACCAGACCTGATGCATGCAACACAAAGAATAAAGTCAACAATGTCAAGCTCAGTATGTCCGATTAAACGTATCTTGCATTCAACCGAACACACATTAACCGGCGCGGCAAAGCATCGTGGTAAAGGGCTTTAACCCCTACCAATAGGGGATCTTTCATTGCACTTACTAAGCCCATGTGCTCGATTGAGTCACGCATACAAAGAATTAAAAAGACAATAATATCAGACTTAGTATGCCCGATTGAACGTATCTTGCATACAACCGAACACACATCAACCGGCGCGGCAAAACATCGTGGTAAATGGCTTTAACCCCTCCCCATAGGGGATCTTTCATTGCACTTACTAAGCCCATGCGCCCGATTGAATCATGCATACAAAGAATTAAAAGCAATAATATCAAACTTAGTATGCCCGATTGAACGTATCTTGCATTCAACCGAACACACATCAACCGGCGCGGTGAAGCATCGTGGTAAAGGGCTTTAACCCCTCCCCGTAGGGGATCTTTCATTCCACTTACTAAGCCCATGCGCTCGATTGAATCATGCATACATAGAATTAAAAGCAATAATATCAAACTTAGTATGCCCGATTGAACGTATCTTGCATTCAACCGAACACACATCAACCGGCGCGGCAAATCATCGTGTTAAAGGGCTTTAACCCCTCCCCGTAGGAGATATTTCATTCCACTTACTAAGCTCATGCGCTCGATTGGATCATGCATAAATAAGAAACATGCAGAATTCAAGTGACGAAAAAATAAATAAACCAAAGCAACACAAAACAAAAGATGGTGCCGTTTACTCAAGCGGTACGTGGAGTTGTATCCCAAGTACAGACCGCACTACCGTCCATTCGGATTCGACTACGGAATTTAATTCTGGGTTTCCATCCTATATACCGCAAGAGACGACACTCTTTCATTCATCCAATACCCACAACACGCATCATACACACACAAGATTCAACAAATAATTAAAATACAGTCAAAATAAATAACAAAAATCAAATAAAGATGAGTGTGGAAAGTACCCTCAGGTCTAACCTTTTTGCCAACTTTCGGGCTTGCGTTTCATGGACGTCGGAAAGGGTACAGCTCATCAACTTCTCCGGTTCACTGGTTTAGCGTCCTAGCTCACTGTTTTGCTGTTTTGCTTGCCGTTCGGTCTCCGTTCTGCTGCTGTTCGGTCTCTGCTTTTCTACTCACTGTTCAGGTCACCTGTTTTGACGTTTCAACGAACTGTTTCGAGTGTTTTTCGTGGTTTTTTAGTGTAGTTTGGTGTGGTTATTTCAAGGGTTATAAGTGCAGTTTATGTTACTGTTTTAAGGGATTTTAGGGACTGTTTTGGGAGTGGTTTGGGCTGCTGTCCAGGCATGTTTCAAGGGCTGTTTGGGCTGCTGTTTGGAGGTATATTTTTGGTGATGGAGGGCTGCTGTATGGGGGAGATTTTTGGTTTTGGAGTGGAGGAGATGAAGGGAATTGTTTATGTTCTTCTTGTTGCTGTTGCCGTGAGTGGCTAAGGTTCTTTGTGTTGTGATTTTTGTGTGAGTTATCTGTATGAGCTAGAGGATGCATGTCTTGGTTATGGGTTGTTTATATAGAGAAGGGCTAGGGTTCTACCTTGTCTCACAATGAAGGAATTTTGGCATTAAAGAGAGATATGATTTGGTGTTAGACAAGGAAAGCAAGGGATTTGATGGGGGACAAAATTTGGCTAGATTAGGAATGCAAAATATTTAATTTGTTATGATTGATTTTAATTAGGCATGACATCTTTTAATTTAGTATGTGATTTTGTTTGGTTAGGAAGTTAATATATTTGATTTATCTTTATTAGGTATGATTATATTTTATGTTTTATTTAATTGGTAAATGATTTAAATATTTTATTTAATATTTAATTTAATTTCCCATGTGTTTTAAATGTGTTTTATTAATTGGGCTTGGGCGTGTGGGCCAAGGCTTGGGCGAATTGGGCTTAATGTGAGGCTAGCAGCAAAACCAGAATTACCGACACCGTTCGAACGCCTCCTCGGACGCGGCACGAACGCCCGCAATCTGTTTGGAGTTCGAACGTATACACGAACGCAGTACGAACGAAAACAGTGAACCTTATTTATTCTGAATTTCCCCTTCCGATGTCTGTTTTCCGTGACCTCCGTGACTTGAAAGGTAGTGTCTCCAAATGAGACTCATCATAGGGACTTATGTGCAAAAATGCAGTGCCTACAGTCGCCCCCACTTTGATGGGACTTGTGTAATGTGTAACAGTGACAATCCTATCAAAGTTATGCGATGCATTTTCACTTACCTGGCTCGCCAGCTGCCACTTGACTTACCATGTGTTGAGTTGAGTTGATTTGGTGGTGAGGTGCTGCGACCCCTGGTTCATTCTCGAACCGTGCTCCATTTTTAGAGCGCCATTTTCGGCATCTTTTGTGTGTGTGCTCCATTTCCGGCATTTGCTTTGTGTGCTCCATTTTGGAACGCCATTTTCGGCATCTGTTGTGAGTGCTCCATTTTGGAGTGCCATTTTCGGCGTCTGTTGTGGGTGCTCCATTTTTGGGGTTCCATTTTCGGCGTTTGCTGTGTGTGCTCCATTTTGGAGCGCCATTTTCGGCATCTGTTGTGGTAGCGGTCCATTTCCGAACCGTGCTGTGCGAGAATGTGGCTCATTTTTGAACCGTTATTTGATGAGATGGTCTTTGCCGCTACAAACCTGCGAACACAAAAAAAACATCGCATGTATGTGATATGTATGCATGTATGCATGTATATGTATCATATTCCGATGGGTTAGGCCTTCCTTGGTCCATTTCCGAACCGTGCTCCATTTTCAGAGTGCCATTTTCAGCGAGATGAGATGATGGTCCATTTCGAACCGTGCTCCATTTTCGGAGTGCCCTTTTCGGCGAGATGTGATAATGGTCCATTTCCGAACCGTGATCCATTTTCGGAATGCCCTTTTTGGCGAGATGTGATAATGGTCCATTTCCGAACCCTGCTCCATTTTCGGAGTGCCATTTTCGACGAGATGAGATAATGGTCCATTTCCGAACCGGGACTGATATGAGAGTGGTCCATTTCTGAACCGTTGCAGCTGAGAGATAGTCCATTTTTGAACCGTTGCTGGTATGAGAGTGGTCTATTCCCGAGCCGATCTCCATTCCCGGAGTGCCATTCTCAGCGTGCTTATTCCCGAGCTGTCCATTCCCGGACCTAATCTCCATTCTCAGAGTGCCATTCTCGGCTGAACTGTTCTGATGTTTCCATTCCCGTAGTGTTCATTCTCAAACTCTGATTGCCATTATCGGCTTGTTCATTCTTGAACTCCGCTCCGTTCTCGGATTCTGCTCCATTCTCGGATTGTTAATTCACGAACTGTGCTCCATTCTCGGAGTGCCATTCTCGGCTTATTCATTCTTAAACTGCTGATATGGGCCTCGATCCTGGGATTCATTCCCGGATTCATTCCATAACTCTGACGATGTGGGCCTCGACCCTGGGACTCATCCTCAAACTGAAACTGATATGGGCCTGAACCCTAGGACTCATCCCCAAACTGAAACTGATATGGGCCTCAACCCTAGGACTCATCCCCAAACTGAAACTGATATGGGCCTCAACCCTAGGACTTATCCCCAAACTGAAACTGATATGGGCCTCGTCCCCCAGACTGAAACTGATATGGGCCTCAACCATGGGACTCATCCCCAAACTGAAACTGATATGGGCCTCAACCCTAGGACTTATCCCCAAACTGAAACTGATATGGGCCTCGCCCCCCAGACTGAAACTGATTCATTTCTGAAACTGACGACATTTTACTGTTGCTGCTTCTGATTGGCTTGTCTTTGCCGCTTTCTCTTTTTCTTCTTTGAAACCTGTGAATACAAAATAAGACAAAGATTGCATGTATATGACGTGTATGCATGTATGCATGAATGTGTTTCATATTCCGTTGGGTTAGGTCTTCCGCCAATTCCTCCTCAGGCAAAGTACTGCTTCAACCTTTCCACTTTAATCGGCTCGGTGAACTCATTCCCTTCCAAGTCTGATAGTCTCACTGCCCCATTTCTCAATTTCTGAATGATCACCATATCTTTTCTGCTTGCTACTTTTGGGAATTCCCCGTGTTCTAAACATCACTGAATTTCATAGTACCAAGGTTGAATGCTTTTCTCAAATATACTCATGTTGCCGGTTGAAAGGAAGAGATTCAGGCAAGTAAGCAAAACGAACGTCTTTATTATTATTAATAAGAGGTTCGAACGAAGAGACAACATCAATGTCTTTATTAAAAATGCAGGATCAAATAAACTAGGAGGAATAACTTCATCATTCGCAGCATTGCCTTCTTCATTGGCCTATGGTTCTCCACCGTTGTCATCCCCTATTCCTATGAATGAAGCTGAGTGGTTGAGAGTTTGGAGGACAGGGGTTTCGGGTAGGCCAGAGTTGATCATGTAGTTGGGTAGGGGATTTCTGTGTGCGTTGGGTTGTTCTCTTTCTGGGTCAGGTATTTTGTGGGAGTCAATGAGGTTTTGGATCTCGTGCCTAAGGCGGGTGCAGCTATCAGTTTCGTGACCCCTTCTCCGATGGAAGTGACAATACAGGCTTAGGTCAAGGTTGGGTGGTACAGGGTTTGGAATTGGTTTAGCCTCTAAGGGTTCCAGAAGTCCTTGCGCCTTTAGCTTTTCGAACACCTTTGACATAGGTCTACCAAGATTGGAGAATCGCCTATTTCTGACGGTAGCGACCTCGGCCGTAGTGGGCTTGGTCTCAGAATGCCCCCCAAAAGTTCTTTTATTCTGGCCATAAAACTTTCTGTTTTCAGCATCCTCTTCTTCAATATCCATAACAGTCTCTCTCAACTGTCGGAAATCCACAATCATGGAGGTCATCCTCCTCAGTTTGCCATAAATTGAGGGCTTAGTACCCTTGATAATCATCTTAATTTGGTCCTTCTCTGAAGGCCGAGTCTGCATTTTCAAAAGTTGACCTCTCCAGCGGTCTACATACTCTTTGAAGCTCTCATCCGGCTTCTGCTTAGTGTTCTCCAAATCTCGGAGTGGCAAATCAATCTCCAAGTCTGTAACATACTGCTTTAGAAAAGTATCAGCTAGTTCCCTCCAATCTTTTTTAACCTTCTTCTCAAGGCTATGATACCAAACCACAGGTGCCCCCTCGAGTGACATCCCAAACATCTTTTGGACTTCGTGATAGGCCCACTGAACTCATGACTGAGACATATTACTGCAGATGGACTCTTGGGTCTCCATTCCCATTAAACTTGGCCATGTCCGGCATTTTAAACTGAGCTGGCAGCTGTTCTCCGAAGGTCATTGCCCCATAATCTAACAACTCTTCATGTTTACCCCTCATTTTGCGGGTAACTGTTTCAACCTGATCCCGAAGCTTATGAAATTCTTCCTGAGACCCAATCACTTTGCCTGTTGCATACTCTGCCATGTCATCATCAAAAGTGGGGATATCATCCCCCAACCCATTCGAAGGCTCCTCGCGCCTTACATTCTCAGAATTTCCCCCAGCACGGGGCACAACCATATTTGTCATGGCATTAGTCAAGGCTTGCAACTGTTCAGTGACCTTGGCGAGACCGTTTTCCAACTGATCCATACGGGATACCTCAATATTTGATTCACTCATGTCTGTTCCCAGTATTTTGGTGAGTCTTCCCTTTTCCCTAACCTAACGGGAATCTATGATGGCTTTCAGAACACAAGGGTTAACATGATTTATGTATGCATGGGGTGCATGAGATGCATGTAACATATATAACATACTAAATCAACTAAAATTTTCAAACAAATCGGTCCGTTATCATCTTAGAAGTTTTTGGGCTAATTGTCATAGGAGTGAACTCGTCCCAGTTTAAATGGCCCAACGAGTTCACATCTCATGGCAAGGAGCCCAACTAATCCAGATGGTAATGTTCCGAACACAAACACAAAATGGCCCATCGACATTTAGAAGCCTTTGGCCCAATCGTCATAAGGTACGTTCTTGTCCCAGTTTAAATGGCCCAACAAGCCCATATCTCATGACAAAAGGTCTGAATGGATCCAAATGACAATGTTCCCAAACACAAGCATACAAGAAAGATAATGCAAACATAAAACAATAATTTCTACAGAATGGCCCATCAACATTTCAGAAGCTTTGGGCCTAATGGTCATAAGGTACGAACTCGCCCAAGTTTAAATGGCCCAGCAAGTTTGCATTTCTGACAATAGTCCAACTGCATCCAAATGAGGATGGTCCACAAGCACATACTCAAGGAAATAATTGTTACTTTAACCATACAACCCCGGTCTATGGGTGGGTTCGCAAGAGTGTAGACAAATGCTCTCATCGGCGAAGGATGGCCCACAACTAGGTCTCCCCAATCAAGGGTTCGAGCAACAAAATGAGCGCACCCTTTTTTATACACTAAGGTACGTGCCAATGAGCTATGGTGTGTGACAGACTGTCAAATGGATTTCCCGTTGTAGATTCCCCAGAGGAAAAGTGGAGCGATGGTCACTTAAATACCCAAGCCTCTTAGGCTCTTATCGCTAGGTGTCAGGAATAAACAACGAGTCCTCCAAATTAGTCCATCACAATAGGCTACGAGCAGATGGCTATCTAGGTGCCTTCACAGCTTTTCCTTCTAGAAAGGTAGTGAGTGAAGGAAGATACCAAACCATTACCTAGCCTCAAAATGCCTTCGATTAAACCCCCATTTCATCCACTATAGACACGGTCAATTAGAACATAAATCCAAACATTACAAGACAATATTTCGGGGCCGATTCTCTATCCCCAGTGGAGTCGCCAGACTGTGGGACACAAGAACTGGACGACGCATGCTGTCCCGGGATCGCGGCCCGGTCGGGAGTACGGAGTAGCCACGGGGGACTAAACCGGAGAATAATGGAGTCGCCACCCGGTGTGAACCGGGAAAATGAGATTTAAGGCCACACTCACCCCTCGCAAGGGAAGACCTCAAACCGTTGGGTTCAGAATGGTCCCTTACTCATGCCACTTGTAATGAAAGGATTTATGTAATAATTTAATCAGGCTTAAGTAGCACTTATTTCCAAGAGTATCATGCTTTTAAATTCACATGTACAAAATAAAACTTACACATATATTTCACATCTAAGATTGCATGCTTGGAAGTACATCAAAGGAGCGACAAACATACAACTTCATTGGCATATTATACTCAAGAAAACACAAGCACACATACTAACCACACAAGCACACATGTGAGCACCTTCTCAAGTGGTACGTGGAATTGTATCCCAAGTACAGACCGCACTACCGTCCATTCGGATTCGGCTACGGAATTTACGTATGGGTTTCCATCCGATATACCACCAGAAATAATACTCAAATGTTATCATGACATAGGTATATGAATTGTAATACATTAAACACATTGTATTCATACATGTGGGGATAGCTACTAGGAAAACTATGTATGAAATCTGATGAAAGGACTCAGTTCAGTGGGTGCGTGTTCGCGTAGCGTTTGAAAACGCGTTCGAACGGTAAACAGAAGGTTCACGTTCGTGTAGCGTTCTAGAACGCGTTCGAACGGAACCAGACCTGATGCATGATAAGACTAAGAAAGTGCGTGTGCGTTCACGTAGCGTTCGAGAACGCATTCGAACGGTAAACAGAAGGTTCGCGTTCGTATAGCGTTCGAGAACGCGTTCGAACGGAACCAGACCTGATGCATTATGAGACTAAGAAAGTGCGTGTGCGTTCGCGTAGCGTTCGAGAACGCGTTCGAACGGTAAACAGAAGGTTCGTGTTCGTGTAGCGTTCGAGAACGCGTTCGAACGGAACCAGACCTGATGCATGCAACACAAAGAATAATGTCAACAATGTCAAGCTCAGTATGTCCGATTAAACGTATCTTGCATTCAACCGAACACACATTAACCGGCGCGGCAAAGCATCGTGGTAAAGGGCTTTAACCCCTCCCAATAAGGGATATTTCATTGCACTTACTAAGCCCATGCGCTCGATTGAGTCACGCATACAAAGAATTAAAAAGACAATAATATCAGACTTAGTATGCCCGATTGAACGTATCTTGCATACAACCGAACACACATCAACCGGCGCGGTAAAGCATCATGGTAAAGGGCTTTAACCCCTCCCCATAGGGGATCTTTCATTGCACTTACTAAGCCCATGCGCCCGATTGAATCATGCATACAAAGAATTAAAAGCAATAATATCAAACTTAGTATGCTCGATTGAACGTATCTTGCATTCAACCGAACACACATCAACCGGCGCGGCGAAGTATCGTGGTAAAGGGCTTTAACCCTTCCCCGTAGGGGATCTTTCATTCCACTTACTAAGCCCATGCGCTCGATTGAATCATGCATACATAGAATTAAAATCAATAATATCAAACTTAGTATGCCTGATTGAACGTATCTTGCATTCAACTGAACACACATCAACCGGCACGGCAAAGCATCGTGGTAAAGGGCTTTAACCCCTCCCCGTAGGGGATCTTTTATTCCACTTACTAAGCCCATGCGCTCGATTGGATCATGCATAAATAAGCAACATGCAGAATTCAAGTGACGAAAAAATAAATAAACCAAAGCAACACAAAACAAAAGAGGGTGCCGTTTACTCAAGCGGTACGTGGAGTTGTATCCCAAGTACAGACCGCACTACCGTCCATTCGGATTCGGCTACGGAATTTACGTCTGGGTTTCCATCCTATATACCGCAAGAGACGACAATCTTTCATTCATCCAATACCCACAACACGCATCATACACACACAAGATTCAACAAATAATTAAAATACAGTCAAAATAAATAACAAAAATCAAATAAAGATGAGTGTGGAAAGTACCCTCAGGTCTAACCTTTTTGCCAACTTTCGGGCTTGCGTTTCACGGACGTCGGAAATGGTACAACTCCTCAACTTCTCCGGTTCACTGGTTTAGCGTCATAGCTCACTGTTTTGCTGTTTTGCTTGCCGTTCGGTCTCCGTTCTGCTGCTGTTTGGTCTCCGTTCTGCTGCTGTTCGGTCTCTGCTTTGCTACTCACTGTTCAGGTCACCTGTTTTGACATTTCAACGAACTGTTTCGAGTGTTTTTCGTGGGTTTTTAGTGTAGTTTGGTGTGGTTATTTCAAGGGTTATGAGTGCAGTTTATGTTACTGTTTTAAGGGATTTTAGGGACTGTTTTGGGAGTGGTTTGGGCTGCTGTCCAGGCGTGTTTCAAGGGCTGTTTGGGCTGCTGTTTGGAGGTATATTTTTGGTGATGGAGGGCTGCTGTATGGGGGAGATTTTCGGTTATGGAGTGGAGGAGATGAAGGAAATTGTTTATGTTCTTCTTGTTGCTATTTCCGTGAGTGGCTAAGGTTCTTTGTGTTGTAATTTTTGTGTGAGTTATCTGTATGAGCAAGAGGATGCATGTCTTGGTTAGGGGTTGTTTATATAGAGAAGGGCTAGGGTTCTACCTTGTCTCACAAGGAAGGGATTTTGGCATTAAAGAGAGATATGATTTGGTGTTAGACAAGGAAAGCAATGGATTTGATGGGGGACAAAATTTGGCTAGATTAGGAATGCAAAATATTTAATTTGTTATGATTGATTTTAATTAGGCATGACATCTTTTTAATTTAGTATGTGATTTTGTTTGGTTAGGAAGTTAATATATTTGATTTATCTTTATTAGGTATGATTATATTTTATGTTTTATTTAATTGGTAAACGGTTTAAATATTTTTTTTAATATTTAATTTAATTTCCCATGTGTTTTAAATGTGTTTTATTAATTGGGCTTGGGCGTGTGGGCCAAGGGTTGGGCGAATTGGGCTTAATGTGAGGCTAGCAGCAAAACCAGAATTACCGACACCGTTCGAACGCCTCCTCGGACGCGGCACGAACGCCCGCAATCTGTTTGGAGTTCGAACGTATACACGAACGCAGCACGAACTAAAACAGTGAACCTTGTTTATTCTGAATTTCCCCTTCCGATGTCCGTTTTCCGTGACCTCCGTGACTTAAAAGGTAGTGTCTCCAAATGAGACTCATCATAGGGACTTATGTGCAAAAATGCAGTGCCTACAGTGTGGTTTATACCCACTTATTCCGGCATCCTTAGCCTATTATTTTGTTATGTTTCGTGCCATTTAATGTCATTTATAGTTTCTTTTATGTGTTAATTGTAGGAAGCATTAAAACATCAATAATGGAGTAAATACGAGTATTTTGGGAACTTTCAGAAGCATCGGACGCGTAGAAGAGCATAGAACGTGAAACGCAGGAACAAGTGAAGAATTCATCACTGGCGCCGCAGCGCCCAAGTCCTGGCGCCACAGCGCCAGCGAGAAGATAAGTTTCCCAGCCAAAAGGCCGAGGATCAGGCGCCGCAGCGCCACGCCCAGGCGTCGCGGCGCCTGTAAGATCACGCATTACATACACATTCCAGAGAGATTGGCGCCGCAGTGCCATGCCTAGGCACCGCGGCGTTGCGGGAGTGATCAAACACACGCGTTCCAGCACATAATTTTAAGGTTTTTTTAGATACCCAATGACAACAAGACTCTACTATAAATACATTAGTCCATCCAAAACTCAGAGGGGAGGCTAATACACAGTACAAAACACAAAACACTCAATTTTAGAGAGATCCAATGAGGAGGATTGAAGAGAAAAAAGAGGAGACGAAGGCGGTGACGTCCGAAGAGGAAGAGATTCAATTCGGGTTTTATCTTCTTGTTTCTTTCTTAGAACTCTAACGATTTCCATTAGATTCATGACTTTGTTTTCATTGTTTTTATCTTTTGTCATGAACTAAACTCCTTAATTCTGGAGAATGATGTAACTGATGCTTGAACCTTTATTTTAATTGTCGATTTTGTTATGAAGTTTTATTCAATTTATTTGTATTCTTTTGAGTTTAATGCTTTGTGTTTGCTGGCCACAAATATGATGATATATATTTGAAATCTATCACTCGAGAGAGTGGATTTTGAATAGATATAGAGAATATAACTTAGGAGTTTTATAGAGTTCGAGAGAATCTGTAATTCATTTGAAGTCGTTAATATAGAATCACAAAGCGTAATGAGTTGTTAACTACTGGATTTTTATATAGATATCGAAGTCTGTAGTTGATGATATTTTCACTAATGCTCGAGATAGGGAGTGGATAATTTCGGAGTCTTGACTTATAAATACTATAACTGAACAATGATTAATTGGCATGACAAATACATATGCGATAGCTAGGTGAAATCATGATTTAGAATCTCTATCATATTAGTTTCTCCTATATAATTATTTTTATATTTATTTATTAAAATATTTATTATTTGTTTTCTAAATAAAGTTATGATTATCAATTGTAGTATTTAGTGCGAGTTAACGCAATCCCTGTGGGTTCGACACTCTAAACTCATTTATACTAAAACTTGACACCGTACACTTGCAGTACGATATAAAATATCACAAAAGTCATAAAAGATTATAGACAAAAAAAAGCCTTGATTACTTTGATACATATTCACCAGTGACTCGTATCACTTCAATAAGAATGCTTATAGCCATAGCATCTATATTTGGTCTTGAAATACATTAAATGAATGTAAAGACGACATTCTTAAATGGTGAATTGGATGAAGAGATTTACATGGAATAACCAGGAGGTTTCAATGTTCATAGACAAGAACACAAGGTGTGAAAAATTGTAAAATCATTGTACAGATTGAAAAAAACACCTAAACAATGACAAGAGAAATTTGACAAAGAGATATTGTCAAGAGGATTCAAAATCAATGATTGTGATCAGTGTGTATACACTTAATCAACTCAAAAGGGATATGTCATTTTGTATCTCTATGTAGACGATATGCTGATAATTGATAGTATTCATGAGATGATTCTATCTACTAAGAAAACTTTGACCAACAAATTTGACGTGAAAGATTTATGAGTAGCTGATGTGATTATAGGAATTAAAATTTCCAGAACATCATAGGGATACATATTATATCAAGCTCATTGTATTTAGAAAATACTTGAGAAATATAACAAATGAGATCTAAACGTAGTTAGAACTCATGTAGACCTAACTCTTCATTTGTCAAAGAATACTGGTTCGAGCATATCGCAATTAGAGTATCGAAGATCATCGGAAGTCTGATGTATCTCACGAATTGCACATGATCAGATATCATTCAAGCTGTAAACATGCTTAGTAGATATACGAGTAATCCATGACATAACCACTGGAAAATCGTAGTGAGAGTTTTGAGGTATCTAAGAGAAAATTCAAAATATAGTATGCATTATAGAAGATATTGTGATGTTCTAGAAGAGTACAGCGATGCTAATTGGATATCTAATATAACGAATTCTAAGTCCACGAGTGGATTTATTTTCACGCTAAGGGGTGCAGCCATATCATGGAAATCCTCGAGACAAACTGTATTGTCTGTCTACTATGGATTCTGAGTTCATAGCATTAGACAAAGCTGCAGAAGAAGCGAAATGACTTCAAATATCTTTCGGGATATTCCAAACTGGAAAAAATCAGTGTCATCTATAAGCATATATTGTGATAGCCAATCAGCAATAGAGAGAGCCCAAAATACAATCTATAATGGTAAGTCTCGACACATACGTCAAACACATAATATCATAAGACAATTACTCTTAAGCGATATAATTTAAATAGATTATGTCAAATCGAAGGAAAACCTCGCAGATCCACTTACTAAAAGTTTACCTCGATAGCATATTGAGAAGTCATCGAATGGAATGGGCTTTAAGCGTATAAATTAAGAATTGTCACATGAGAAAACCCAACCTAGTTGACCGGAGATCACATGATCTAGGTTCAAAATGGACAACTGAAACTTTGTGCAATTCAAACCAAGTACTATAGAGTTTTATTACTCTTTCCATTCTTATAATGACACCAAGTGTTGTCTGTCAAAGTTAGGATAAACGAATGATTTAATGATCACTAAATTAGGAGAAGAGTTCTAATAGGGGTAAAGACGAAATACCTATTTTTTTTTTTTTTACAGTAGATCACCTATTTCAAGTAAGAGTGAAACCGCTTTCATGAGAATTTAAAGGCTGAATTTCCTAAAGTACTCGATGAAGTTAAGACCAATGTTCATGGACGAATTGAACACAATCGTAGAACGGGAAATGATCGAAGTGAAGTTGTGTTATGGCTAATGTATTGGTTTACACCAACGGCGGAATAGTTCAAAACTATGAGTCACTGGTTTGTCAAGTAAATCAAATAGTCATTTACTATGAAAGGTTCAAAGCGACATCTATTCCGATGCAGTTTCATTTTAATGAAACTCTCTTAAGTGTCTACATTCATATCTAGATAATTGTGGGGGATTGTAGGAAATTCTCTAAACATTGCATGTATTTATAGAGAATGAAATGATATATTCATTTAATTAGAAAGGGTACAACTCTTTGATTTGAAAGGATATAATCATTTAATGAGAAATGACATAACTCTTTGGATTTAAAGGGTTCTTGGATGGATATAACTCTTAAAGGATTGCCACATTGACATAGATGTACCTTTACAAAGACATCTCTCCATAGCTATATATATATATATATAAAGGTTCCTTGAGTATTCATTCATTATTCATTCTATTACTCTAAATCCACTTAGATTTCTATTCATTCAATTTTAGAGAGTTTAAGGTTTCCAAGTAAGAGAGTTTCCACCATTTTCCTAATTCATGTTCCTAATCAAAAGGAGTGCCCCTTAATTAAGAAGTAATCAAGAATCTTGAGAGAACTTTAGCCACAAGAGATCCGTAGTACACCAAGGCAGGGTTAATAAATTCTTAAGGAAATAATGAACACTCGACTTGGTTTTTGAGATATTCATCTTCTACACACAACAGTTTACAGGTTTTTCTAAGTTCTTGAATTAGTATTGATTCTTTAATTACATCTTTATGAATTATGTATGAATGTTACATAATATGTATGTTGAATTGAATTACAACACATCCCGCCAACAAATGAATTACTATAAAATGTTTTTAATCTAGTACTTGGTTTCTTTTGTTCAGTTAGGGTTTAATATGTAAATTTTAACCGATGCACATAATGCGCAGCTGCAGTAGGCAAGTTTTCATTGAATGGATAAACTTTTAGCGGTGCCTGAATTTTCAGAACAAATGAAAGATAAGAGCATACAATCATATGGTCTTTTTGAAATGCTTCCAATTATTCGAATGTGCCCAGGCCGCCGCACAACTCCAAATCAGTGGAGTTTGGGATTCAATCGCCTCGTAAGCCTTTTTTTGGAGCCAAAAACCATCGTTCATAAGCTTAATTTCTTCCAAATTTTACAAACTCAACTCTCTTTTAAATCTGTCTCATTTTTCTGCCAGAGTTTTTACTTGAGCAAGTGTCCTCTGATTCAACAAGTTTGGTGATAATACCAGATTTTATTTGTAAACAAGCGATTCATTCATCTCTGTTTCCATCCTTCACTTCGTTTAACAGACAATGGACAATCATAAGTCATATCGTTTACAAATAATTTATTGCAATCACAATCATAATCCGAAATCTCTCATCAAATCTAAGCAGAATAACCCACCGATTTATTATCACTCTTCTCTGTGGTCATGCCGGAATTTTACAACAGTGCAAAGTAAAACTACAACGTCAAGGGCCTATACTCCAGCTGCACCATCTTAGTCATCAATCATGTTATTGCTTCAGAAATCTTTCTAATCATCTGTCCCGTGCCTGAAGTCTTTTCTACAAGTGATCTCTGGAAATTCTATATGGGTCTTGGAGCATATCCCTTTTATTACTGCAACATAGATGTGGAAGCCGAAACCCTATTATTAAATCCTCAATGAAATACCAGGTACGTTAAAATAACAAGAAATAAGAGGCTGTACTTGCAAAAGAAACAGACTTGAGTGATATTTGCTTGTAAAATAGAGTACCTGAAACTAATAATTCTAAAGAGCTGAACAAACGAATCAATTTTCAGTGCCATATTCCATGCCCGGCCCTTTTCTCCACTTATCCTCAACTATGATTCTATAGAGATAGAATGCCACCATTGTGCCACTACACAAGGAAGCAAGTTAGCACCCGAACCGAAGTCAAACTAGTTGCCCGTAGCAGGGCCTATGTAGTCTTTCAGGGGATGCTATTGAAGTGTAACAACATAAAAGGGTCAGATTAGAAAGCTTTCAAACCTGACAACGGTTATCAAAAGATTTGAAAACGTCAACATCTGCAACGCGTCAAAAAATAACAAAAATAGTTAGGTATTTGATAGGTGCATTAATAAGTTTAAAATAAAATGAAATGTCTGTGAAGCTATCTTTATCATTACCTGAGACAACAAGCGTATCTCCCTTAAAAATAATATGGTTGCTATTGCTGCAATCATATGATCCAGTTAAAATATAAATAAAAAGCGTCAGATAATACCATAGATTACAAATGAAAGTTTCCACTTCAATTCATAGCTCAAATCAAAATGGTAAACTTGACCCCGTAGGGCAAATGAGCAATCACTAACTACTAGGTAAAGTCTAAAGATAAATTAAAGAGTAAGACAAAAGTGTGTCCGCCTATCCCAAAAGGAAGTCAATGATAACGAGGAGCTCCTCATTATTAATGAATACAAAAAATATACTACAAAAGTGAGCTATTTATTGAGATGTCAATAAGCTTAGCATGAGTCAGCGTGTCATCCAGGGATTTAAAAGTGCCAAATACCAATGAATTCCATGCTTTGCCACAAAACAGCATAACAAGAGAATCAATTAACAAACAGCAGTGCAAGAGTCCACAATGCAGTGATATTACTAGCATTTATCAATATATTTTTAATTGCAAAATAAACCATGCCCTGACCTGCTTGTCCTTTCAAGGCTACAGGAGAGGTTTTCCCTTTTTTATGCGACCGTAAACTTGCTATGCTTAAAGCCAAAAGTGTACCCCCTAGAATAATACCGAATCTGATAGCAGGTATGCTGCCCGTAACCATGAAGGATATGAATCCACCAAGAGTAAGAAGCAAGCCTGAAAAGAATAAGGAATATCAAAACATGTACATAACACATAAAAAAGGTAGTCCGACAGAAAAGCATCGTACATCATCCAGTTGACTGATACCGTAGATTAAACATACCATATGGTATTCCAAGGTAAAAGTCATGGAGTGTGGAAAATTCTTTCACATCATCAGTTGGTAATGTAAATGCTTCCACGACCTCCTTCACTTCAGGGGAATTCTCTGTAGCTTCCGTAAGATATCTTTTACCATCTTCACTGAGTTCCTTTGCTACCACAGTCAGATCCTTCCTAGCCTTTTCTGCTTCAATTTTCAACTGCTCTGAAGTTTCTTTCAAGATGGCAATAGCTCTCTTCGAGTATATCTCATATGCTTCTTGAGACACACCCTGCATCTTTATGGCTTGTTCTTTGAATGCAGCAAGAGTCTGTTTCCATGCGTCTTCCGATTCTTTAGCTGTTTTCTTGATTTCATCACTCTCTTCCGTGGACTTCTGAATTAAAATTAAAAAAGCAGGACACTAATAGTTTGCAGTAGCAATATGAAATCCTTGAACTCACCTACGAGAGCTTCAAATGACAGTACACATTGAATAATCGCATTATATTTTGCAACAATTAGCAGCGAGATAACAGTTCCACAAGAGATCATAAAGAAGCACAAGTTGGGACTCTTTTGTCATGACTTTCAGCTCCCTTATATAATTTTTTTATTTTTAAAAAAAATAGTAATTTTAGGGCTTTCATGTCGAAGCGTCCGTCTCAAACCACCTCACACCGCCCTGACATGAGGGGTCATGAGACGGACCAGTTGAAAACTCAGCCAGAGACGACAACCTTGATGCGCTATGGCTGTGAGGCGGTCGAGACGCGCCTCAAATGGAGTTTTCAAACTATGGATTGGACGAAGACGACCTATAAAAACCCAGTTCAATTAGAAATTTTCCCAAAAGAGTAGACTAGTAAAAATTGCAGCTTCATTACGTTCAGTTATTAACATTCATATAGACTTCCCTCTTCACTAAAACAGAAAAATATCATTCACATGACGTACATAAAGGAGACAAATCGTCAATTTAGAAACACCAAATTCCCCAAATCGACATTAAATTACAGAAAATAGAAGCTCACCGATTCCTCGTGGGAAGCTGCAAAAACGATAGTGGATCGATTAAACGGAGACTTAAGTCGTTCCGGTAACTGGAAACCAACTCCAAGACCTTTCGCAGAAACTTTGACACGTGGAGCCACGATCGAGAACCGCAGAGATGGTGACGCATACAACGCCTTGGAACCAAAACCATTACTGGGGTTACGATTAGGGTTAAAATAAGGGTTTTTGATCGATAACAATTCAGTTGATCCACCCATATCGCGTTTGTGTAGGGAGAAAGTTAATGAGATTACAGATTCGATGTTGAGGCGGAGCAATCGAGAGGGAAGCAAGAGCTAGCTTACAAAGCTTCGGTTTAGGGTTTTAAAAAGTTGTGATTTTTGAGACTAAACTGAGAGTTTTGACTTGCTAAATGACGCTGGTAGGTGAGATGCGCACTCTGTGTTTAAGAAGTTAAAAAACCAATGTTGTCCGGATCGGGGATAACCGGTTCAACAATGTACAGACAAATTCATAAAATCGGTTTATATAATAAATAATTTTATTTAATTAACAATTAAAACATATAAAAAAAATTGAACCTATTTTTTTCTTTTTCATCGGATCGATTTTTTATCTTTGGCTAGATTGCACTCACAATTAGTTCTCGGGTCGACAGGTTGAACCGACTGATCCAATCTGATTCTGAAAACATGGAAAAAAAATTATTTAAAATGTTAAATAATCATTATTCAAACGTAATAAATAATTTTATTTAATTAAAAATTATAAAAAAAATTATACAGTACATATGAAAATATATTCATTAATTTTAATAATTTCTAATATCAAAATAAAATGTTTTTAATTAAAAAAATATCCGTACTTTACTCATTCTCTTAAAAAACAAATTAAAAAAACAGACAAAAATCAGACCAACTATTATCAATTTTGAATCCTGTAACGCTTTGGTGACACGTAATCAACAAAAGTAACCAAGAAGCTTATATTTGTGGGGGCCACTAAACTTTTTTTTTGAAAGGTGGAAAATATATTGAAACATCATCACATAATACAAATGATGCAGTTAGAAAAATTGCCCTGCTAAAATCCGGATACATAGTTGTTACAAGTTATCTTAGTTAGTTTATGCCCAATCTCATTATAAGATCTTGGTTGAAACTGGATCTTAACCATAATCAAGGATCGAGTGGCTACATAAATTTCGTTTATAATCCACCTAATTTCCTTGAAACTATATCCCTTATCAAATATAAAATTAACCACATTCTTCGCATTTGATTATAGATTAATATGAGATGATAGCTTTGCTTCAAACACGCTATTCAATCCAAAAAAAAAAAGGGCCACTAAACTTGAGTATTATGGGTGAGATATATATATTTTTTGTTAGAATCTATAGAATTTTATTATGGGTGGGATATTTTATTTTCAACCGTTTTGACACAAAACTTTACATCAAATTCTAATAATTCATTCAATACAAAAGTCAATCCAATCATAACTACTCAAAGTTAAAAATTTAGATATCATTATATGTTATTTTGATTTTGAATATCTATCGTTGGATTGGGTTAAATTAATGGTTAAATTTTGATGTCTATATTTGTGTCAAAAATTTGTATACAAATACCATCTTTTTTTGTTATAGCTACTTTATTATTTTTTATTTTAAGATTTCATGTTTGACTGATTAGAATTTTGAGACATATTAGATTAAAAAAGATATTATTTCACTTCTGAAATATTAAATCCAAAACTCTAGAAATTAAAGAAGAATATATCCAAAAACACTTTTTGAGGTAAAACCTAAAATTTATTGCACGTCGCGACGCCCGACTAAAGCAAGCCAGCATCGCGACTCGGAGATTTACGCGTCACGACACAGACGTATTTCCTGGTGTGTGAAGAACTCCAGGTTCTTAAAAAGGAAAGCTCACAGGACCTTCTATATAAACATAAATTTGTCCCAAAATTTAAAAAGAAGACTCATAACATTCTTTTGGAGTCTCAAAGATATAGAAAAACACCTAGAGTAAGGCAAGAATGAGTGCTTCAACTGGTGTTAGAGATTGAAGCTGACATCTGCAACGAGAGTTCTTTCTGTCTCTTATTCTCTAGTTTTATCTTTATGAATTCTTGTCTTGCACTAATGATTAGTTTGCGTTTATTGAATATTATGTGTAACTAAATTATTAGTATTTGATTGTAATGGATCTTAAGTATTTGTTTAATTAATTAATATTTTTTATTCTTTTGGGTTTGTTATGTGATTGTTTATTATTCTTTGTGTTTAAATGTATGTTCTATTGTTTAATCACCCATAGAATAGTCGTGGTAAATCGTTATGAACTCGACAGATAAATTTGGGTTAATCGTGAGAATAATAGCACGTGATCTGATTCTTTTGAATAAATTTCCATGTAGGATAACATATACTTGCATTAAGGGGTGTTCATAGGGTCGGGTCGACCCGCGACCCGACCCGACCGGCAATGACCCGACCCCATCGGGTTTAGCAATTTTAAAAATCATATTCGGGTCAATTTGGACCCGACCCGAAATGTCGGGTCGGGTCACGGGTTTAGTTCAGAAAAGTCGGGTTGGACCCGACCCGACCCGAAGTAAATGATAATTATAATATATATATATATATATATATATATATATTTTTAATGATACATTTGTAACAAGTAATAAGTTTAGCTAAAATGGTAGGGTCTTCATTAAAGTCTTCAAAAGTTCCAAGTTCGAATCCCTACTTCAACCACTTTCGAAATTTTTATTTTTAAACAAAATATTTATAATTATAATATATATATTTATGATACGATTTTACCAAGAAGTTATTATTGGTGGAGTGGAAAAGTGTGTACTTAGTGTTCAAGAGGTTCCAAAGTAGAATCTTATCATCTACAATTTCGAATTTTTATTTCTTTCATCAAAAAGAAATTGGCTGCAGGCGCTGGGAATCGAACCTAAGATTCCCAGCATGTTATTCAAAGCTTTTGCCATTTCAGCTACGTACGCTTCTTGTAAGATTTGGATCAAAAAAATATATATTATATTCACTACATATTAGATTGACCCGACCTGACCCGCAGTTTTTTGACCAGACCCGTTTTGACCCGACCCGCGCAGGTCATGCACTTAATTTTCGGGTTTCGGGTCAACTGACCCGACCCGATCGGGTCATTAAAAAATCAAAAAAATCCGACCCGATTCGACCCGTGAACACCCCTAACTTGCATGGCATGAGTAGCCAATAATAAAACTTGATCTTAATGGATTTGGTTTAAGTTAGTTAACATAGACATATAATTAATTGACTTAATTGGAATATTTCTACCTAACCATCGAAAAAAGCGTGTAGATAATTTAACATTTTAAGTTAATAACCCATAATAATAAGTCAATTGAATGAAAGTGTAATAATCCTTTGTTTAGGTGTTTAAGTGAAGTTACAAACTTAGGTTCTTCTATCATATATGGTTTTCCCAAAAGTTGTTATTTATCGTTTACTTACTTTTCAGTTAATTAAATTAGTCAATTTTCTTTCTCAACCATTTATTTAATTCTAGTTAAGTAGGTTTAGTTTTAATATTAATAAGAAAAATAACAAGTTCATGTGGATACGATATCCGATTTTTAATCACTATATTACTTAAGCGATGTATATTTTTACGTGCGATAGTAAAATCGCGATCACCATGGGATTAAATTCTTTTACACTTTTGAGGATAGAGAGGAGTGGAGTGCAATGTAGGAAACAAATCTTGGTGGTTCTTTTAATAGATGATATTTAAGTTGAAGATGACAAAAATAAAGATAAACGAAAAACAAAATGGTACATTTTTTAGTCAATTTTTGTATCTTGGTATAGATGTCAATTGTGAAACAAGGATCACTGTTATCTAGGGGGTATCAATTTGGGTCAGGATTCGTTTATTCATTCGATTCGATTCGCTTTAAAGCAAATACGAGTTTGAAAAAATAGATTCGTTTAATAAATGGGTTAATTCGATTCGATTCGTTTATTAAACGAATCGAATACGAATTTAAGCTCATGGATTCGTTTAAGATTCGTTTTTTTACTAGTTATTGTTATTTTTCAATTAAGATTCGAGAAATTATGGCTAATTACCATAGAAAAAATAATATTTTCGATATTTGGTGATGTATTTTTAATAAATATATTAATTACATATTTTATATGTATATATTTATGAAGAATTAATATAAATCAACTATGGTAAATTATGATATTAAATAATATCATGACTAAACGAATATTCGTATTCGATTCGTTTAATAAACGAATCGAATACGAATCCTGATATTAGGATTCGTTTAATATACGAATCCATCACATTTCGATTCGATTCGTTGATTCGTTTTGTCACTCCTACTGTTATCTCTTTAATTGTGATGTAATTATTTTTCTTCATATATTGATGATTGCACAATCAAATCACACAATCTAGTATTACCATATTGGGGATAAGAGAGAATTTCATCTAATTGTCATCAATGCCTGATCACTCAAGCTTAAATGAGTATGTATACTGCTAGAGGTCCTGAATTGTCCTAATTTTTTTGGGATCATGGGTAATAAAATAAATTATAAAAATTATATTATCTATTTAATTAGTAAAAAAATTTAAATTTGAAACCTTAATTTTGAGATAAATTTTAAAACCTCAGCTAACCGGTTTTGTAAACTATCCCACGACCAACTATGTATTCTTATTATATATGTTTTAAATTAAAGGATTAATTACCATTTATGGAATATGGTATAGTTAGTTGATTATTTGAAATATTTGGGATACATTGGACAAGAAAGGGATAGATGCAATTTAACAATGAGGGTTACTTTCTACACCAAGAGAATCAATATCAAGG
This sequence comes from Zanthoxylum bungeanum, assembly GCA_019454045.1. Taxonomy (NCBI): domain Eukaryota; kingdom Viridiplantae; phylum Streptophyta; class Magnoliopsida; order Sapindales; family Rutaceae; genus Zanthoxylum; species Zanthoxylum bungeanum. Next base: position 76,849 of record SKCR01023687.1, read on the forward strand.
AAAGCGCTCAACTAGATTCTCTCTTCAAACTTTTTAAAAATCAACATAGAAAGAAAAACATATTTAATCATAAATTCTAAATCTTAAATCATAAATCATGCGGATTGGCTAACATAAGAGGAGCTTCATGCTTTATAGAAGACGAGTACTCACTAAAGTTGGAAAAAAAAAATCTTAAATCTCAATTAAGATTTAGGATTTCATATTATTTGATACGAAATTGGAGATAATTTTTTATTCTGATTCAAAAAACTAAACAAGATTTAAGATAATTTTTTTATCCTAAATCATAATCAAAACAAGATGAGTTGAGATTTGGTAGAGTTAGGACGAGGCTCGAGCAGGACGGGACATCCCGATCGCCATCCCCAATACTCCCCCACTTAATTAACTAATCTTTAGCAATCCAACACAAAATATAACATTTTAGAGGAGTGACTTATTTTAACAAGCTCTCCTTACACGAAACTCCTTATATGGATATATAGATATTCAATTTTTTTTTGGAATCGTTGAAAACTTCACTGTCAAACTATCACTTCTGGGTTTAAGCGGAACAAGTAAAACCCCTGACTGTCTCAGGTTCTTATAAGAAACGCACTCACTGGATTCAAACCCAGGACCTCAAGGTGAGATCCTGAATCCTACACCACTAAGCCACACCCCTTAGAGACGATACATAGATATTCATTACTTCATCTAAACTCAATAAACTTTCATCCGAGTCTCAAAGTTTTAAGAATTCATGAGAATATGAATCAGTAATGCATATCGATTATCATATTATATTTTGAAAAAAATTTAATCCGCATTGGTAAATCACAAGATACTTGTTAGATTTTTATGGACATCACCTAAGGACTTCAATACACTTATATGGTCCATGACTCTTCACCGAAAATTGACTATCTAGTTCATGCCAACAATATATTATTTGAGGCTAGACAGGGGGAAAAAAGACAAAAATATAGCAATTTGTTAAGTGAATGACTACATAATTATTACTCCAAAGCCATAAAGCAGCTGGTGTTATAATGAGTTTTAGTGTCAGATTTGCCATAAACAGGGTTGCTTTCTTTTCTTTATTTCTCATTTAAGCCTTGCCATTTCTCATTTCTTTTTTCTTTTTTCTTTTTCCTTTTTTTTTTTTTTTTTTAATTTCAAATGAGAATATTCATTAAGAAGAATAAAAAAGTACGAAAATAGATCAAGGGATATTGCCCTTCCAAACCCCGTTGAGGTAACAATTATAAGTAAACTTTGTTAATCTATACACAACGGTATTATAGGCCCGAGGCTTAAATTAAAACTTAACTTGCTTCAAATCTCTAACTACATTCTGAATATCCATCCGTAAAAAAAATTGATTTCCAAAAAGCTAGTAATCCTCCCCTCTACCAAGCATTGTTTAAAAATACGTTTCGAGGCGCCGAATCGCCGCCTCTCGGCGTCGGCGCGTCGAGGCGGCCGCCTAATGCGCCGAAGCCAAATTTTCTGCCTTTCGCCGAGTGAGGCGGGCGCCTCAGCCCGCCTCGCGCCGACTCGGTTCGAGGCGGCCGCCTCACGTTCAGACTTTTTTTTTTATTTATTTTTTTGTTATCCCACCGAAACGACGACGTTTTGGGGTGCCAAAACGTCGTCGTTTTGGCGTCTTTATAAACAAAAAAAAAAGGCATTAAAGCTTCGTCATTTCTGAGAAAAAAAGGCATCAGCTTCGTCTAGGGTTTCTCTTACATTCCTCGTCTCAAATTCATCGGCGTCTCTTCTTCGCATCTGGTTTATCAGCTTCGTCTCTGCATTAGGTTAGTCTTTTCGAAAGAGGAAGAGGATTAAGGTGCATGAATAATTAATAATTTGTTCGATCAAATAATTTGACGAGGATGGATAACTACAACTGTTAATTTGACCGTGTTACTGTTACCCTTGGGGAAAAAATAATTAAATGGTTGAATATTTTTTTCTGAATATTATAATTAGCAAGTGAAATTTCATTTTACATAATTAGCCTTATAATAATTCTCTTTGAGCTTTAATTCTTCATATGCTCAAGAAACTTTTTTTTTTATTTATAATAGAGATTAAAAAGGTTTTTCATATTCCATATAAATTTTTTTCTTTTGTCACTAATTTTTTTCATAAATTCATATTTATCAAGTTAGTATTTATGGCGGAATATATATGTTACTTTTCTTTGGATCTAGTATTGTAATGTACATAAAGAAATATTATACTTATATGATTAAAAAAATACATAATTTATATATCAATAAATTTGAAATAATCATTTTTTAATCCAGTATATGTTCAATAAAATAGCAAAAATCTCTTCTAAACCTTTGAATTTTTCAAAATATTTCTCTAAAGTTTATAAAATATCAAATTTATTAAGTCATATTTACAATTTTATCTATCTCTAGTTCAACAATTGTTTTCGGATCGAGGCGCCCGCCTCACCGCCTCGAGGAGGTCCGCCTCGCGCCTCAATGGCCGGACGCCTCGAGGCGCCACCACGTATTTTTAAACATTGCTACCAAGTCAATAACATTACTTGCATCATGATATCTACAAACCCATTGACTTAGCACATAAGAGGCCAAAAAAGATTGTTTCAGCTTCTGCCCTTTCGACATCTCTAATAAAACCGATAACCTTAAAGGCCGCAACAACTATCTTTTTTTTTTCCAAATCACGCACTACAACACCCTTCCAGCCATTATTTTTACCTTACATGAGGCTATTAATAGAGCTAAGGTTGTTGCTTACTGCATTTGCTTTGGCCAGCAAAGACTTGCTTCTGATCGATTTCCCTTGAAAGATGAAATCATTTCTTTCCCCTCCTCCAATTAGTCCACATTAACATCCCTACCCTTACAAACTCCTCATCGTCCAACGAAACGCAGCAGTGCAGAACTACATCTCCAAAGGATAAAGCTAAAATTTGACTGCGGAACCTTAAGTCAGGATCTATTCGAACATGGGATGATTTGCAATAACAGTTTTAAAAAAAATTATTTCCCTCTCACATGACAAACTTATTTAAGAGGAGAATCACAACTTTCACACAAGAGTTGGGGGAAACACTTTATCAATGTTGGGAGAGGTTTAAAAATATGTTGAATGTTGTCCACATCACGAGTTTAAAACATAGAGACTGGTTGCCTACTTCTACGATTGATGACGTCAACACTTGAAGTCTTCGACGTGCATTAGCGATACATTACAAAAACATTTCGAAGCAATTGTTGATAAAGAGCTAAAATGTGCTACAAGATGATCAAGAGAGTAAAGATAATAAAGAGGCAAAAAGATGATGAAAAAGTCAAAGAATGAGCCAAGCAAGATGGAGATCGAAATAATGATTAAGAGCTAAAAATAATTGTAAGTGAGTTTATTCAAATATTTTAAAGCTCTTAGGAATCATACATTTTGCATCATTCGCATTTAAAATGACTTAGAATGCTTAATGAATCATTTGCACCAAAATGAATTTCAATGTACAAGTGCATCAGAAAATGGTTTTGAAAATTAGTAAATAGTTGAATTAAACTTCAAATGATATACTATTAGATAAATATGTGTCTCTAGTTTTCTACGGTTCAAACGGAACACAATTCTGATATATAGAACTTTTACTATAGCCATTTTACTACAATATGTTCAGATGTGTATTTTCTGCATACATATCACATTAGAAAAATTCTATAAAATTCATCTTAATATTTTTGAAGCTTCAATTTTTTCAGAAGATAGATCTATATGTCTAGTTACGAAGAAATTTACGGATCATGATTTGGATTTTCTAGAGAAAGGTATGGCCAAAATATCGAGTGTTGTCATGATTGATTGGTCAAAAAAAACTTACTGAGACAGGCATATCGGTCACCATACCGGTCTCATAGCGGTCTAGACAGGCATACCGGTTACATAACGATTATCATACCGGTCAGAGCTGAATTTTTCATACGTTCTGGAACCGGGCCAAACCATACCGGTATAATATCGGTTCCCATACCGGTCTAACGTTAAAATTTTCAAACGGTAATATAACCGTTGGAACCGGCATACCGGTGTTAGAAAAGACCATACCGGTCTTAGACGGGCTAATTTGGGAAGTTTTCATTTTACTATAAATTGAGCTCTAATTTCGTTTTTGCACATAACTTGAACCTTCATACAATTTATTCTAAGGCAAAAACAGAGAGTTTTACAAATCTTCTATATCTTACACTCTCTACATTTGAAAAAGCTCATACTTCATCTTCACATTCATATTAGTGAGCTTTGATACATTTGGGTGAGATACTCACATCTTGAATCTTCTTATCTTTTGTGAGTGCCCAAGTTATTTGTAATCTTTATTATTCAAACACATGTAAGGTTTGTGAGTGAGCCTCTATCTAAAACTCATTATAAGGTTTTTAGTGAGCCTACGCATAAAACTCATTGTAGAGGTTTTTGAGTGAGCCTATATTTAAAACTCATTGTAAGACTCTTGGTTGCGGGTGAGCCACAAAAACTCGTTGATAGTGGAAATCTTCAAGCGCGGCTTGAGAGAGTGGACGTAGGCATTGTTGACCGAACCACTATAACTCACGGTGTTATTTTCTCTATCCCTTAACTCTTTAATTACCACAAGATTATTTTTTATTTATTTATATAATTAGAAACTTGCATATATGTAATATTTATTGTTGAGAAAATATACCTTAAGATTAATTGGTAAAATAGCTTAAAATCGACAAAGACTTTTAATTCCACATATTTTAGCCGTAATCCAATTCACCCTCATCTTGGGTATAGAGTTTGGTTGTTGCATTGCTTGTAGGCAATTTCAGGTTTAACTCCCCAAGGTAGACAAGTAGTTGAAATGATGTGTAATGGTGAGTTTAGAGACAAAAATCCCGAAGATACACTAGATTTCCTAGAACACATAACAGAGAATGCACAACAATAAGACACAGTTGGCACTTATGAGTCGTCTGTAAAACCACAACCATCTAGTAGATGTATGTTTAACCTTAGGGAGGACCATGACATTTCTGCTAAGCATGCATCTCTAGCTAAAAAGTCGAGGAATTAGAAATGAGGAAGAGTGATCATGTCAAGTCAGTTCAAGAAGTCACGTGTCAAATCTGTAATTCAAATGAACATGTCACACAAGTTTGCCCAACCTTGTCAGCCCTGTAAGAATGTCTTCATGACTAAGTCAGTTCCATAAACACTTTCAATAGACCAAATTTAAACTCATACTCCCAAACCTACAATTCTAGTTGGAGAAACCATCCAAACTTCAATTGGAGGAATGATAACCAAGCACAACTATCGCAACAACCTCCCCAAGTACACTGGAATTTCTGAAATTCCTAGAATTATGCACCATATGTCTCACCGCTTACGAAAACCATTGAGGATACCTTGCATGCATTCATTGAGACACATGAAGCCATCAATAACCAAAATGTGCAAACATTGATTGATCTGAAAAATACTTTCTCCAAAATCACATCTGCTTTGACCATTAATGAGAAAGGAAAGTTTCATGCACAACCACAACTAAACCCCAAGAGTCATCAAAATCCTCACGAGGCTAGTTCTGGTAGTCAATACATAGACCAAGTCAAATCTGTCATTACTCTTCGCAGTAGTAAGGTCATCCACATACCTATTTTTCAACCTCGCGAAGTTGAAAATAAATCAGATTCAGAGGGTAAGGAATGGGTTGATGAACCATTACCTATCGTTGATGATAATAATTTTTCTCATGCACCTCTATTTCATCAAGCATTAAAAATAAAGAAATTGAACCATTCCCCAGAGATATATGAAATATTCAAACAGTTAAAGGCCAATATTCCTTTGTTAGATGTCATCTAACAGATACCATCTTATGCCAAATTTCTGAAAAACTTGTGCACCGTTAAAAGGAAACATTAGGTAAGAAAGAAAGCTTTTCTAGCTGAACATGTAAGTTTCATTCTCTCAACCAATAATGCATTGAAATACAATGACCATGGTTGTCCAACTATTTCATGTATTATTAGAAATCAAAAAATTGAACATGTTTTGCTTGATCTTGGAGCCAATGTCAATTTGATTTCATTTTCGGTTTACCAACAACTTAATATTGGTGAGTTAAAACCAAATTTAACTACTCTTTTACTTTCTGATTGATCAGTCAAGGAACCGAAAAGAATTGAGGAAGACGTATTATTATAAGTCGATAAATTCATATATCATATGGATTTTAATGTCTTGGAAATACAACCTATAGTAGATAGTTATAAGCCAATTCTTGTAATACTTGGTCACCCATTTTTAGCAACAGTTAACGCTTTAATTAATTGCAGGAATGAAATCATGAATTTATCTTTTGGCAATATGACGTTGGAGCTAAATATTTTTAATATGTGCAAATAACCATATGATGGGGACAATGAAAATGAGAGCATTGAACTAATTGAACCAATTTTGGAGGATCATGGGAGTTTATCTCATCCCATGGAAATTTATACTACTAATTTTCTTGAATCAAGTACGCAATTAAATTCAGATATTCCTAATGATATTTCACTTGATTCTACACAGGTACTGGAAGACGATGGAGAAAACAGAATTTCGATGAACTAGGAACACTGGAAGAAGAAAAAGATGATGAAGCACCCAAATTGGAATTAAAGAATTTGCCAGAAGGATTGAAGTATGCATTTCTTGGAGATGAACAAACTTACCCTGTGGTAATTTCTGCTTCCCTCACAAGCAATCAAGAAGGTAAGTTGTTAGATGTGTTGAAAGAATATAAACTGGCAATTGGATAGACTTTAAAAGACATAAAAGATATTATTCAATTGATCTACACACACATAATATATTTAGAAGATAATGTTAGGATATATCGTCAACCCAAAGTAGATTAGACCCTCACATGAAATAAGTGGTAAAAACAGAAGTATTCAAACTTCTTGATGTAGGCATTATCTACCCTATCTCCAATAGTAAGTGGGTAAGTCCTACACAAGTTGTACATAAAAAGTCTGGAATAAATATTGTAAAAAATGATAAAGGGAATTAATTCCAACTAGAATTTCATCTAGTTGGCTTATGTGTATTGACTATAGCAAATTAAATGACGCCACTAGAAAATATCATTTTCCATTACCGTTTCTCGACCAAATTTTGGAAAGAGTAGCAAGTCATTCATACTATTGTTTTCTTGATGTTACTCAGGCTATTATCAAATTCTCATTGCTTTAGAAGATCAGGAAAATACCACATTCATATGTCCATTTGGAACATTTGCATTTAGGAAAATGTCTTTTGGACTTTGTAATGCACCAACAACATTCCAACGATGCATGTTAAGTATATTTAGTGACATGATTGAACACTGTTTAGAGGCTTTTATGGATGATATAACTGTTTTTGGGAACTCATATGATAATTGCTTGAATAATTTGGAAAATATTTTGAAAAGATGTGAAGAAAAATTACTTGTGTTAAACTAGGAAAAATATCATTTCATGACTAATTCGGGAATTATTTTGGGACACGTTATGTCATCTAAAGATATTGAGGTTGACAAGGTAAAAATAGAGGTAATCTCTAAATTGCCACCATAAAAAATACTCATAGAAATCTGTTCTTTTTTAGGACATGCAAGATTTTATAGGAGGTTCATAAAAAACTTCAGTATCATATCCAGACCCTTATGTAACATTCTATTAAAAGATGCAATATTTGAATGGACAGAAGAATGTCAAAAATCATTCGAAAAGATTATCAATCTTTTGACTTGTGCTCTTATCATGCAATCCCATAATTAGTCTTTGCCTTTTGAGCTAATGTGTGATGCCAATGATTATGCAGTAGGCGCAGTATTATGACAAAGAAAGGAAGGTAAACTGTTTGTAATTTATTACGCAAGTAGAACTTTAAACAATGCATAAATGAATTACACTACCACGGAAAGATAACTACTTGCTGTAATATTTGCATTAGACAAATTTCGATCATATTTAATTGGTTCCTCAATCGTTGTTTATTCTGACCATGCTGTTGTTAGATATTTGATGTCTAAACATGATGTAAAGCCAAGATTACTACTGTAGATTTTACTGCTTCAAGAATTCAATCTCACAATCAAGGACAAGAAATGAGCAGATAATGTGGTTGCAGATCATTTATCGAGACTCACAAATAAGTCATCGATTGACACAACTCCTATCAATGACTCTTTTCCTGATGATTTTTTATTTTCTGTAAATATAATGCCTTGGTATGCTAATATTGTCAATTTTCTTGCAACAAGAAAAATACCTCCAAATTGGAGCCATCAAGACAAGAAGAAATTTTTGACCAAAAGTCAAAAGATTCTACTGGGATGATCCATATCTGTTCAAGTATTGCCCTGATTAAATTTTCCAACGGTGCATATCGGACAGTGAGATAAATGGTGTTATTCAGTTTTGTCATTCAGAAACATGTGGAGGTCATTTCTCATCTAAAAAAAACCGTTGCAAAAATCTTACAGTGTGGATTTTATTGGCCCACCATTTTTAAAGATACCTATACTTTTTTACAAAACTTGTGAAAATTGTCAAAAGTTTGGATTCATTTCAAAAAAAAAAAACATGATGCCTTTAAATCTCATCTTTGTCATCGAAATCTTTGATTGTTGGGGGATAGATTTCATGGATCCATTTCCACCGTCATTTGGATTTTTATATATTTTAGTTGCAGTCGATTATGTCTCAAAATGGGTTGAGGTAATTCCTTGTCGAAACAATGATCACAAAACTGTGATTAAATTTTTTTAAAAAAATATTTTAAGTCGATTTGGAATCTCTCGGGCCATTATAAGCGATGAAGGTAAACACTTTTGTAACAGGCCTTTTGAGTCCTTAATAAAAAAATATGGAGTTACAAATAAAATTTCTACCTCTTATCACCCTCAGACAAATGGTCAAGTTGAACTAGAAAATAGGGAAATCAAACAAATTTTGGAAAAATGGTCAACCCAAATTGCAAAGATTGGTCTCTTTGACTGAATGATGCACTTTGGGCATACCGAACAACTTTCAAAACATCTTTGGGAATGTCTCCCTATCGTCTAGTTTATGGAAAACCTTGTCATTTGCCTTAACACTTAAGCATAAGGCATATTAGGCTATTAAAGCTTTTAATTCAAACCTTGTAATGTCGGTCATGAACGTAAACTGCAATTAAATGAACTTGAAGAGTTAAGGAATGATTCATATGAGAATGCAAAAATTCTTAAGGCTAAAACTAAGGCCTTTCATGGTAGTCGAATTTCTCGAAAAAATTTGAAATTGGTCAAAAAATTTTACTTTTATAATTCTCGTCTTCATTTATTTTCTGGAAAATTGAAATCCAAATGGAATGGCCCATTTATTGTGGAGCACATTTACCCATATAGAGCCATCGACATTGAGAATCATATGGACGGTGATGTATTTAAAGTGAATGGACAATGTCTGAAACCATTTTTGGAGTGTTCAAATTTTCAAGAATCTCTTTTCCTTTCAAACCTGGTGTACTGTGATGGACGTATTTTCTTTTCTTTTTGTATTTGTCTAATTTCCATTTTTTCTCCAATTTTGCAGTATTTTTTGTTTCTTTTCTCATTTTTTCAGAATCTTGCACCTCGGTTAAACAGCGGATAACGGTACTCCATGACTCTAAGTCAGTTCTTTCAGTTTCCTAAAATTACTGATACCCTATAATCAAGACATGGAAGAAACTCTCATAAAACTCCAAAAATATTTTCCTTCTCTTCCCCAAAATGCTCTGATGAAAATTTACAAAGCACACACCGAAAGAATGAGACTTCTGATGATCCATGGTATTCTTAGTGATATTCTTTGGGTAATTGAAGCAAGGGTTCGCTTGGCAGGTGAGTCATCTGACTATTTCATTTCTTACATGCCTGGTTTAGGGAAAATCACATATGCTAAGAAACAAAGAGTTAAATAGTTAGATGTTTGTTATAAATGTGCACACTGGACGTGTAACACTCATTGTCGCTATTTAGGAATGATGTCTGACAATCGCGAAGATAAAATTCAACTCATTAGAGATTGCTTGAGTAAGAAGTCTTTAGATGATATATCACCAACTCTTGAGACGCATCCTAGTGGACATGTTCATCGAGTAATTCACAATTTGTATACACAATTTCAAAAAGAAAGAAAATAATATAGTCTCGGGAATTTGACTTTAAAAGACCATGTTTGCCAATTTATAAGAAAATTGGATGGGAAGCATATCCCCAACCCACAGAGGGCGTTCAAGCCATTACTGGACGTAAAATCAGAGGAAGATGTGAGCCACAATCACAACTACCGATACATATTGTTTTAATTTATTGCTTTGATTTCTTTTCCTTTAAATTACTATTTTGATTTACTTTAATTTACTATTTTGATTTCCATTACTTTAATTTTTACCGACAATATCTAAAATTTTTGACTTTCACGATTTATTTTATTGTTCATCTGACAATTGTCATTTTGTAGGTACTGGTACTTTTATTACTCATCCTTTTTCAGGATCCATATATATAGCTTCATCATTTCTCTCTTCAACCTATTCAGATAAGAGAGCGAACAAAAATGGAGACAACTTCAAGAAGATGAGTCACTAATATCTGTGTGTTTTATGGAACTAGCTCTGGAATTAATCTAGAATTTGCTGAGGCTGTAAAAGAATTGGGTAGAGTTATGGCGGAAATAAACATGTACTTAGTATATGGCGATGGCAATCTTGGACTGATGGGATGTGTTTCAAAGGCCGTATAAGAATGTGACAGTCAAGTTTTTGGGATCATTCCAAAACCTTTGGCAGATGGAAACCTCATGGGAAAATCAAATGGAGAAGAATGCATTGTCTCAGTTATGTCTGAAAGACTTACTGAAATGATTAATCATGCTGACGTTTTTATTGTTTTACCAGGTGGACTAGGCACACTGGAAGAAATATTCATAGTGACATCATGAGCGAACTTAAACATTCACCAAAAACCCATTGGACTACTTAATGTTGACAATTTTTTCGATTTTCTTTTAGTATTTCTTGCAGATGCCAAAAGACTGATTGTCCTAACTGTAAGAAAAGTTGATAAATTAATTAATCAACTCTTAGTTTATGAACCAAAAATTGACCCCATTCTTTCCAAGTTGAACTTGTCCGATAATGATCGTGGCAAGAAGCATGGAGTGGACTTAGATCTTAATCTGTAATTTTTCTTTTAAATAGTATTTGCTACCGCCTAGTGAATTAACCTCTTCGGGACCACAAATATCATAGTGCACCAGACTGGGAAACTCTGATATTCTTTTAGAATAGAAATTAAAGAAGATTCTATGTTGCTTACCGAATAGACAATGATTGCAAGGATCTATAGCAGCATTCTTGGAGACAGTGATTAGATTATTCTTTGTCAATGTAGACAATAATTTCTCACTCATGTGACCGAGTCTCTAGTGCCAAAGATTTTAAGATGCCTCTTGCTCATCTACATTGAGGCTCTCTGCACATATATTTACATGATTTTTGTATAAAGTGGCACAAATATTTCCTTAGACGATGACCATGACACCTTTATCATTTATCATGTACCATTGCTAAAGTGGCTAGCTTAGCTCTGTTTGTCAAGGGCTACCCCCGAGAGTAGATTGAGCCGAAGTTCTGGAATATTTCTCACCTCCTTCAGGGTTATTGTATACCCTGCATTTGTCCGCATCTGAATATCATCAATTCCTACTATGTGAGAGGAACTGGTATTTCCCATCTTCACTGCTCCAAAGTCTCATGCTTTGTATGTTGTGAAATAATCCATGTGAGAGGTGACGTGGTAGGATACCGCAGTATCTACCATTCATTCAACATCTTGAGTCGCGATGTGAAGACATGATTCTTCTTGGATAGAGCAGATAAATACATCTCCCGAGGAAACTACTAGTGTCTCCGCATTGTTATTCTTCGGCTGGGAATTGTCTTGACCCTGCTCTCGTTGCAGCTTCCGATAATTCTTCTTTAAGTGGCATTCTATGCCACAATGGTAGCACTTGTAAGTAAATTTTCTTCTGTCTATTGATTTACCTCTACTTTTGCTTCTACCTCTAAATCTACCTCGATTTTTATCTTGTTGTCTTCCTTGATTCTCCATGACAATGGCTTGTGTATGATCTGTATCCACGTCTTTTCTTCTGGCCTCCTCATTTGACATGACATCTTTTACCATAAGCATGATAAGTTTAACTCCTGGAGCCGAATTGCTGAGAGTAACCACCAATGTCTCCCAACTATCAAGAATATAATTGAGAAGCAAGAAGGCTTGAACTTCATCTCCCAATGGCATGTCTACTGCAGACACCTGGTTCACCAGGCTTTGGAACGCATTGGTGTGGTCTGCAATGGAAGTTCCACTCCATAGCTTCAGATTCACCAAACGCCTCATTATTAAGGCTTTATTTCGAGATGTCTTGGCCTGAAACATGTCTTCCAATTTTATCCATATTTCGTAAGCATTTGTATCATGTGCTACGTGGTGGAAGACACTATGACTGATCAACTGCCTAATCTAATCCAGAGTTCTATTATTGAGTTTATTCCAATCATACTCTTTAAGAGATTCGGGTTTAACTCCATTCACCTCGATAATATCGAACATATCTTTACGACCCCCAATGTATAACCAAAACTCTGATACCACTTGTTATGATTCTCTTACCACTGAAGAGTGTTTATGAGAAAAAACCGAATTCTGTTACTATAAGAATAAACTTTACAAGTATTACAAACTTTACAAAAAAAACCTCACTTTCTCTACACTCTCTAAGCTTTCTTGCCTTGAAGCTTAATGTTTTTAAGATGTCTAAAACTCACAAATGAGCTCTGTATTTATAGTAAAAATCAGGTTAAAAAATTCAACACATGAATAATGCTCCACCTAAAGTTGTTTATAAATTTACACCATTTCCAAACTTCCACCTAAATTAGTTTGGAGGCTTGCAATGATGGTGGTGATCTGGATTCTTCAGAAAGATAGGCCAGATAACCCGATATTCAAAACTTGAATACAATTAGGGTCCTGTTAAGTCCTATGATTCTTTGGTCAATTGCAATGTCACCCTCCCCCAGTAAATAAATTGTTAGTTTCTCATTCTAACAAATCTTTTTTTTTTCCTTTGTTTAAATTGTACAGGATCCTGTCTCAGAACAACCTCACTGGTCCGGTCCCTGCTGCCTTTACAAATCTTAGCAATCTTAAGTATGTAGACTTGTCATTCAACTACCTCTCTGGAACTTTACCCAAAGAGCTGATAAATCTTTCCCACCTCTTGTTCTTTAATCTCTCCCACAATCACCTTCAGTTGGGGGCTTCTTTAACACTCTCTCCCCCTCTTCTGTCTCTGGAAACCCATCCCTATGTGGCTCTGTTGTCAACCGCTCTTGCCCTGATGTACAAAAGAAGCCCATTGTCCTCATTGCCATTGGGGCAGCAGCTTTTATTGCTATTGGTGTAATAGCTATTACTGTCCTCAATATCCATGCGAGGTCTTCTATGTCACGTGCTGCTGTTTCATTCTCATTTTCTGCGGAAGATTACAATTGTTCACCTACTAAGGATCCAAACTATGGGAAGCTCGTAATGTTTTCGGGTGACGCTAAATTTGTTGCTGGAGCTAATGCATTGCTCAAAAAGGACTGCGAACTTGGTCGTGGTGGGTTTGGAGTTGTTTATCGAACAATCTTACAAGATGGCCGTTCTGTTGCCATCAAGAAACTAACAGTTCCAGGTTTAATCAAGTCCCAAGAAGATTTTGAAAGGGAAATGAAAACGCTTGGGAAGATAAGGCACCACAATCTTGTAGCACTTGAAGGATAGATATTACTGGACTCCTTCCTTGCAGCTTCTCATTTATGAATTCATCTCCAATGGGAGTTTGTACAAGCATCTCCATGATGGATCGAAAAGAAATTGCCTTTCTTGGCAACAGAGGTTCAACATAATCCTGGGGATGGCAAAAGGTTTGGCTTATCTCCATCACATGAATATAATTCACTACAATCTTAAATCAACCAATGTTTTAATAGATAGTTCTGGCGAGCCCAAGGTTGGAACCTTTGGTCTGGCGAGGTTTTTACCAATGTTATGTTGTAAATTCTCTAAATATAAAGTTTGGATAAAGGAATGTCATGTCCCTTGGGTGGTGCCCTATGAGAAGGGTATAAACCTGTAGAGACATGTCCTCTAAAATAGAAGAACACATTTCTAGGCTCCAAATGGTACATGGAAGAGGTATGATCCTTAGGAGGGTTATACCCCAAGCCAAAATGTGCCCTTAAGGCACCATTCCATGCCTATATATAGGAGCCTTCATGTTCATTCTATAGGTCCAGAAAATTACAAGTATTGAGTCACATCATTTTTGTTTTGGAGTCGAGAGAGATTTCACCATTGTCCTAGTTCAAGATCTTGTTAAGGAGTGCCCTTGAATAAGAGGAATCCAAGTAATCCTGGGAGGACGTTAGCCAAAAAATTCGTAGAGCACCGAGGCAGAGCTAATAAGTTCTTAAGGACAGAGGCAATTCGACTTGGACTTAAAGTTTTCAGTATCTTCTTCGTTTTCCAGGTTTTTCTCTAAGTTTTTTGGTTTATGTGCAATAAGGGTTTGTTAGTGTAGATTTGATTTAATGTGTTATAATTTTTGATTTGTTTGATGCATGTTGATTTCATTTAATAACACATAATTCCCCAACAATCTTAAGAACTTATTACTTTTAGTGTTATTAGATGAGAATTTGCATGTGTTAAAGTCAATTTTCTGGAGAAAATATGTGTTATGTGCATGAAAATACCCAAGGGCGTTCGAACGCCCGACAAACGCGTAGGCAAAATTTTGGGTTTTTCATAAGAACATTCGAACGCGTATTCAAACGCAACTCGAACGCAAGTATTCTGCCTAAGAACGTTCGAACGCTTCTTCAAACGCAACACGAACGTAAACCTTCTGGAACATTTCGTTCGAACGCTGCACGAACGTAAACTCTCCGGAATATTTCATTTGAACGCGTTCTCGAACCCTACATGAACGTGAACTCTCTGGAACACTTCGTTCGCACGTATTTTCGAATGCTACACGATTGTGAACTCACTGGACAGTTTCGTTCAAATGAAGAAACGAACGTAACACTAACAAAATAATCCTGGAATTGCTTCTAAATTGAAATAGATTTAGATTAACTTATATTATCATAATATTAACTTAGTAAAATCATATACTGTATTACAATAAACTTGGTAGTGTAGATTTAAGTTAATATTAGGGTGTTCAATTATCACAAGCATACACATAGTGATAAAGTTGAAATTTAATTGTGTGTTTCATACTTGGTTGAGAATTAAAAGTGTAATCTTACAAAAGTAATCCCGTCCAAGCTTGATTGATTTGTACATACACACACACACACACACGCACATACACACACACACACACACACACACACACACACACACACACACACCACACACACACACACACACACACATATATAGATACACATATTAAATATTGTATTGTGAAATTAAAAGTGTAATACTAAGTTTGAATGTCTAAGAGATTCTATTGAGGAAATGTTTAAAGGATATTATGTCAAAAATGCGATAAGAGCCTAAGTGGTAAGAGATTTAAGTGGTTACTCCGGACCCCCTTTGTCCTCTGGGAATATTCATGTATTTACTTATCATAAGAAACCTTAGTCGTAAATTCAAGGACTTGTGTTAGTTGGTACTACTATCCAATATAACAACGAGTGGATAATTAGTATATCACTTGAACAAGATCATTCATTGATCGTTGAACAATTTGTCTTTTGTAGACTTATTAATCGTTGTTGATTTTTCCAGTTATACATGGCTAGCGGAAATATCACAGTACCGGTCGCTCATGGAGAAAAACAGGAAAAGTTTGGTGGAGCAAACTTTAAACAATGGCAGAGAAAAATGTTGTTCTAGCTGACAACTCTGCAGTTGGCTAAGTACCTCAAAGATCCTCCGGGTCCTATGGAGGGAGAAACAGAAACAGCCAAACAACTGCGAGAAGAGAAATGGTCGTCAGGCAACTTCTTGTGCAAGAACTACCTCTTGGGAGGACTTGACAATACCCTGTACAATGTGTACCAAGGCATGATTTCTGCGAAGATTCTCTGGGAATCTCTCGAAAAGAAATACAAAACTGATGATGTCGGGGCAAAAGAAATTTGTAGTAGGTAGGTTCATGGACTACAAAATGGTAGATTCAAGAAAAATAATATCTCAGTTGGGTGAACTACAATTGATCATTGACTGGTGCGTAATCACACGCGTATAACGCAAGCGCACGTATCGTTCAAGTAGTATAAAAAGTTTTGATCACATGAGGACTTAAAACCTTTTGTTATTAATTTATGAAGTTAAATATTTACAAGTATCTAATGGATTGATTGTTTGATTGGGTGGTGACTTTAAAATTAAAACAAGTAAATAAAATTGCTTGAAAGTAGATTGAAGAAAATTCAAATTTATAAAACTATCTAGGGTTGTGAATCCTTCCAATATCTTTTTAAAAGATGAAGTGATTATTTTATATTTGTGTAATATATTGGTTAATTAACCTGGAACACGAAATTATGTAAAAGCCTCTTCCGATGGTCAAATACAAATACCCAGTATAACCCAATTAATCATATTCCTATGTTAACCAAGTTATCTGAATTCATTAAGATTAAGTTCCAATTATGGCTACCTCCGCCCGACATGTATATTCCTATCCTGTAAGGAAATCTATTAAAGGGTTATCTATCATCAAGGAAGACCGTGAGCTATTAAGTCTAAGGTCTTAAACCTAAAATCTCTTTTCCAAGTTCATTTTAAGTTTACCGAATCAATCTTATTAATGGCCAGTTAACAAAATGCATTAAGACTAAGGCTCAATAAATAAACCTTTATATTACCCAAACCGTAATTTAACCCCTTATAAACCAGTGATATTGGACTTCATCACAACCCCAGATAACTGGTTTAGTTACGACACATATTTACGGGTAGTAAAAAGTTAAATAAAATAAAAGACATAAAGTAAAATGCTGAAAAGTAAATTGCTGAAAAGTAAATGACGGAAAGTAAATGCTGAAATTAAATACTGAAAATTAAATGTTGAAAAGTAAATTCTGAAAGTAAATTGCTGAAAAGTAAATGCTGAAAGTAAATTGCTGAAAAGAAAATGCTGAGGTAAAATGATCCACTTTTATTACTACTATTTTAGATATCTCCCTTAATATAATATATTAACTTTGCGTGATAATTACCAACCAGTCATATAGGCGGTATCCTGATTAAGTCAAATTAATAATTAATTACCAACCGACCAACCAGACAGTATCCAGTTTAATCAGGTTAAAACCAATTTAAATAATTACCAACCGACCAATATGGCGGTATCCTCGTTAAGTCAGGTTTTAACTAGTTTATATATTATAATTAAAGGAGATTAATCTAAATATTAGTAATAACAGTTTTACCTTTTACCCCAGCAAGGGGGAGTTACCTCCTCATTACTTGAAAAGTAAAAACTGAAAAAGTAAAGAAAGAAAAGTATTGTGCGTAAAAGTAAATTGCAGAAAGTAAAAACTGAAAAGTAAAGAAAAGAAAGTGTGAAAGCTGAAATTAAATACTGAAAGCTGTAAATAAACAAACAAGATACAATCTTCTTAGTATTCTTAAGGAATTCCTTAGAAGAAAGTATGAATTTACAAATGAAATGGCTTGGTATTTATAGGAAAAATTTTGCCTCCATCAAATCATCCACCAAATCCATTATTAATTGCTCCACCAAATCCATTATTAATTGCTCCATTAATTTCTTCACTAATTGCTATCATGTTTGGTGGGAGTTTGACTATTTTTATTTTTTATTTATTTATGTTTTTGCTTTGAAAAAGACTTTAATAATTACGCATAACATACTTCTAACTGTTTCATCAATTTCGGTCATGCAATATTCATAATTCGAAATTCTTTTGTTCTTAAAAGTTGTAGATCTTTGAGTCTTATTTATTTTGGAACTTGAATCAGCTCAATCCGATATCGGAGTAAACAGTTATGCCCAAAATACGACAGATGCACAAAACTGGAATTTCCAAAACTGCACTTCGTTAAAACCCCCTTTCAAGTTTCCAATCTCCAAAATTAATATGTCAAGTCCAATATTTACCTTTATTTGACCCACATTTCATCCTAAATGATTTCATTGATTCCCAATATTATTTTATCTGCAAAATAAACTAAAACATATCAAAACATTCATCAAACCCGAGAAACTAAACAAAATATTAAGTAAAAGGTGCGGTAAATATTGATATATTTTCCGCTCATCAATCAATCATGAAATATTGGATGAATGATGAAACTCTATGAGACGTTTCAAGTTGCCACAATCATTGAAAAGTGTCTCCATCATGGAAGGACTTCAGGAGCTATCTGAAACACAAAAAGAAGCAGATGAGCCTTGAAGACCTTAGAGTTCGATTGAGGATCGAATGGGACAACAAGAAGTCCGAGAAGGCCAGCTACAAGACTATGGAGTCTAAGGCCAACATCGTCGAGGGTGGTGTAAAAGGTAGCAAAAAGAGAAAGAATAGTGGAGCTAATTCTTCCCAAGCTAACAAAAAATTCAAGGGGAAGTGCTACAACTATGGAAAAAATGGTCATATGGCAAAGGACTGCAGAAATAAGAAGTCTCAGGACAAAGGCAAGAAAAAGAAAAATGAGGCCCATGTCATTGAAGATGAGCAGCTAACTGATGAGATCTCAGATATGAACCTCTCAACAGTTGTAACAGAAGCCAACTTGGTCGGGAATTCGAGAGAATGGTGGGTAGACACTGGGGTTACTCGTCATATCTGTGCTGATAGCAAGATTTTTCCTCGTATCAGAAGGTCGATGGTGGCGATCATCTGACAATGGGAAACTCGTCTACCTCTAGAATGGTTGGACATGGCACAATGGTTCTGAAGATGACATCCGGAAAGGAGCTTACATTGAAGAATATTTTGCATCTTCCTGATATTTAGAAAAACTTGGTCTCGGGCTCTCTCCTTAGCAAGAATGACTTTAAGCTTATATTTGTTTTTGACAAGTTTGTATTGACCAAAAATGATGTCTATGTAGGAAAATGATACCTCACTGAGGGCCTTTTCAAGTTCAATGTAATGACTGTCAATCGACACAGTGCTAATAATAAAGCTGCAACTTCAGCTTATATTATGGCATGGTAGGTTAGGACATGTTAATTATGATACGATGCGTAAATTAATTAACATGGACCTTATACCTAAATTTACAATTGATAACCAACATAAATGTGAGGCATGTGTTGAAGCAAAAATGCATAGAGCATCATTTCATTTCATAGAACGAAGTTCTGAACCCTTGGAACTTGTACACACTGATGTGTGTGATATGAATATTATGCAAACAATAGGCGGTAAAAAGTATTTCGTCACTTTTATCGATGATAACACAAGATTTTGTTATGTGTATTTGCTGAGGAGCAAATATGAAGCTATTGAGAGCTTTATACACTATAAGAACGAAGTTGAAAATCAACTTGGTAAGAAAATCAAAAGAATCAGGAGTGATAGAGGTGGTGAATATGTGTCACCATTTGGTGAATATTGTTCCAATCATGGAATTATTCGCGAAACTACTGCTCCTTATTCGCCTCAACAAAACAGGATTGTTGAGTGTAAAAACTGAACATTGAAGGAAATGATGAACGCTATGTTGACAAGCTCTGGTTTACCCTAGAACTTGTGGGGGGGAGCCTTGCTTTCCGCCAACTACATTCTGAACAAGCTTCCTCACAGAAAGATTGGACAATACACCATATGAGTTGTGGAAAGGTCACGTACCTTCCTACAAATATCTGAAAGTGTGAGGGCGTCTTTCCAAAGTAATGGTTCATAAACCTAAGAAGGTTAGAATAGGACCCAAAACTGCTGATTGTATATTCATTGGATATGCTCGCAACAGTAGTGCGTATCGATTCTTGGTACCCAAGTCTGAGATTCCTGGCATCAATCCGAATATGATAATTGAGTCAATGAATGCGATATTTTTTGAAAAGACATTTCCTTGTAAGGAAAGACAAAGAACAGAGTCTCTCAAAAGAACTATTGATACTGTCAAAGACAGTAATCACGTTAACCAAGAGTTAAATCAACGTGAAAATATTGATACAATTGAACCTAGACGTAGCAAAAGAGCTAGAACGTCTAAGTCATTTGGTTCCGATTTTCTGACATACTTATTAGAAAATGAGCCTCATAGCTATAAAGAAGCAATGTCTTCGTCGGAGGGACCTTTGTGGAAAGAGGCTATCAATAGTGAGATTGATTCCATCCTACAAAACCATACTTGTGAGTTGGTTGATCTTCCTACAGGTTGTAAGCCAATGAGCTACAAATGGATATTCAAACGAAAGATGAAACCAGATGGATCAATAGATAAGTACAAGGCAAGACTTGTCATAAAAAGGTTATAGACAAAAAAAAAGGCCTTGATTACTTTGACACCTATTCACCAGTGACTCGTATCACGTCAATAAGAATGATCATAGCCATAGCAGCTATATTTGGTCTTGAAATACATCAAATGAATGTAAAGACGACATTTTAAAATGGTGAACTGGATGGAGAGATTTACATGTAACAACCAGAAGGTTTCAATGTTCCTAGACAAGAACAGAAGGTGTGCAAACTTGTAAAATCCTTAGACGGATTAAAACAAGCACCTAAACAATGTCATGAAAAATTTGACAAAGAGATTGTTGTCAAGTGGGTTCAAAATCAATGAGTGTGATAAGTGCAATGTTTTAAAAAACGTTTTGAGGTGGCCGCCTCGGCCCGCCTCGCGGAGTTGCCGCACCGAGGCGGCTGCCTAAAACGGCAATTTGAAATTTTCCGCCTTTGGCCGCGTGAGGCGGCCGCCTCATGCCGCCTCACTCAGACTCGGCGTGAGGCGGCATGAGGCGCCGCCTCACGCTTTGAATCCTTTTTTATTTATTTTTTTTTTCATTAAAACGACGACGTTTTGGTGGTGCCAAAACGTCGTCGTTTTGGCTTCTGTATAAATTAAAAAAAAACCCTAAATCTATCAATTTCTCAGTCTTCAGCTTCTCGGTTTCCTTCTCAGTCTTCAGCTTCTCAGTTTCCTTCGCGTCTTCACCTTCTCCGCCAGTCTTCGTCGTCTCAGGCTCGCATTCTCTGTTCTCGGCGTGTCGACGATCAACTTCCCGGCCAGTCTTCGTCGTTCTCAGTCTCAGTTTCTCGGTGTTCTCAGTCTCAGCTTCTCGGCCATTCTCAGTTCTCGGCGTTCTCAGCTTCTCGGCCATTCTCAGTTCTCGGCGTTCTCAGCTTCTCGGCCATTCTCAGCTTCTCGGCCATTCTCAGCTTCTCGGCCATTCTCAGTTCTCGGCGTTCTCAGGCTCGCATTCTCGTTTCGTCTTCAGTTTCGAGTATGATTCACAGAATTTCGTCGTCTCAGGCTTGCGTGTTGATGATTGTGTGTAATGATTCACAGAATTTGAAAATTGAAATTGAATTTGAATTTGATTAACAGAAATGATTAACAGAATTTGATTCACAGCACAACCTAATTCCTTGTGAACAGGTCACAGAATTTGATTCACAGTGAAATTGTTAATTCGTAATTGTTATCATATAAGCATGTAATTGATTTTCGAAATCTGTTGATATGTTTCTGTTTATTGGTGAAAGCATGTTATTGTACTGTTTCATTTGTTTGTAATTGTTTCACAGTGAAATGTCGAGTCGAACAGACCCGGCCTGGAAGTACGGCCATGAAATTACTGTGGAAGATGGAAAGGTGGGATATAAGTATATTCAATGTCATTTTTGTAATAGGACAATCAAAGGAGGTGTATACAGAATGAAAGAGCATCTTGCGGGTATTAAGGGTAATGTCACTTCATGTACACTGGTTCCTCCAGAAGTGCAATCCGAGATCAATGAGTTTATGAAGAAAAAACAGGATACAAAAAAAGTTGCACAACTTTACCGAGAAGAACGGATTGATGATGGTGTCTCCCTACACCGTACTTCTGGAGGTAGTTCAAACACTATATCCCAGAGAACCATTAGAGGGCCAATGGATAGATTTGTGGTGAATATTGAAGAGGGAGAATTAGCAGACAATCCGGTGCGTCCCTCACAAGGAAGTGTTCAAGATCTCCGTGATCAAACAATACAAGATATTGGTAGGTTTTTTTATGAGAATGACATTGCTTTTAATGTTGCCAATAGTCCATCCTTTGTGAAAATGGTGCGATCAATTGGAAATTTTGGCCGTGGACTAAAACCACCGACAGCAGATGATTTATCAACAACCATACTTAAAAAGGAGTTAGACAATACGAGAGAAGTTGTTGATGAAGTAAGAAAAACATGGAGCCAAACAGGGGTGAGCATTATGTCAGATGGGTGGAAGGATATGAGAGGAAGACAATTGGTAAACTTCCTTGTGAACAATCCGTTTGGGACTATTTTTCTTAAATCTGTGGATGTTAGTGATGTAGTGAAGGATGCGAATTTATTGTTCAAAATGCTTGATGATGTTGTCGAAGAAGTAGGTGAAGACATTGTGATTCAAGTGATTACATATAATGCATCCAATTATAGGAAAGCGGGTGAACTTTTAATGGAAAAGAGGAAACGATTGTGGTGGACACCGTGTGCGGCGCACTGTATTGATTTAATGCTTGAAGATATTGGAAAGCTACCACAACATAAAAATGCTCTGTTAAAAGCAAAAAAGGTAAACTTACATATTTTGCTTAATTATATTTTTTGTTCAAATCATAAATTCGTAATTGTTGATGTCATTTAACAGGTTACTAATTGCATTTATAATCATGGAGTGATGTTGGCTTTAATGAGAAGTTTCACACAGAAAGATTTAGTTCGCCCTGCTCCGACAAGGTTTGCAACTGCATACTTAACATTAGAAAGTATGTGTGGTTTGAAGCAACCCTTGCGACAAATGTTTACTTCAAAAGATTGGGATGTCGTTACTTTCTCAAAGAAGTCAGAAGGGAAAGATGTCTCAAAAATAATCTTGAGTGATAGATTTTGGAGTTGTGTTGCTTATGCTTTGAAATAACCAAACCTCTAGTTAATGTGTTGAGGATGACAGATGGAGAAAAATTTCCTTGTATGGGATTTTTATATGGTGCGATGGATAGGGCAAAAGAGGAGATAGCAAAAAATTTGGGAAATGAGACTGGTGCATACAAGGAGATATGGAAAATAATTGATGATAGGTGGGAATCTCAGTTGCACCGCCAATTGCATGCGGCTGCTTATTTTTTGAATCCTCATATCCAATATGCAGATAATCCTCCTTCCAAGCATCCAGAGATTAGGCATGGGTTTATACATTGCATGGCCAAACTATTGCCCAATCCTGAAGATCAATATGCTGCAGATGTACAATCGGATATGTTTAAAAATAAGAAAGGATTATTTGGCATCAGTAATGCTAAACACACCGTCTTCAGTCGTAGTCCTGGTATGTGAATTATCATTTTGTGTTATTATTCACTATAAGATATTATATGAATTTAAAAAGTGTTTATTAATTTTATTATAGCTGACTGGTGGGATGCATACGGCGATGAAACTCCTCAACTGCAGTCTTTAGCAATAAAGATTTTAAGTCTAACATGCTCTCATCATCGGGGTGTGAACGCAACTGGAGTACATTTAATATGGTATGATCTAATAATAACTAGTGTTTTGTGAATACTTACTTTATTCAACTTCTGATAATTTGAATAAATAAATTGTAGATTCATACAAAGAAGAGAAATAGATTATCCACCGAGAAATTGAACTCATTAGTATACATAATGTACAATATGCGATTGAAGCAAAAATACATGAAAAAATATTCATTTCAATCGGTTGATGATCCTTTGATTGAGGATGAGTTGCCTTCTGATGATGAGTGGGTGGCTGGAGAAAGCTTTGTGGAGAATACTTCCATTGAACAACCGAGTGGCAGTAGAGCACCTGCACAAAAAAGGAGCAGAGACCAAAGTAAGATAATCTTGTACAAATAATGCAACTTATGTAATCAAATTTAAAAATAATACGACTTTATGTTATTTGTTAGGGAAAGGGAAAGCTCCACAATTAGTGGATGAAGACACTACAAGTGAAGGAGGTTTTTTCGATGATGACCCATCTGATGATGACAGAGATTTTGACCCAAGCTTCATGCCGCTAGACACTAATGATAGCTTGTTTAAGGATTAGTTATCAATAATTTTTTGAACAAACTATGTATTATGAAGAAAGTAATGTAATTTGGATTACTTATCAATAGTTTTTTTAACATACTATGAATTATGAAGAAATGAATGTATTTTTTATTATTTTCCCGATTTCAGCATTGAGGCGCCCGCCTCGCCGCCTCGAGGCGGCCCGCCTCGCGCCTCAATGGCCGGCCGCCTCGAGGCATCGCACCGTATTTTTAAACCTTGGATAAGTGTGTGTACACCAAATCAACTCAAAAAGGATATGCCATTGTGTGTCTCTACGTAGACATATGCTGATAATTGGTAGTAATAATGAGATGATTCAGTCTACCATAAAAGTGTTGATCAGTAATTTGATATGAAATATTTAGGAGTAGCTGATGTAATCTTAGGAATTAAGATTTCCAGAACATCAGAAGGGTATATATTATCTCAGACTTACTATGTTGAGAAGATTATTGAGAAATATAATAAAGGAGATCTAAATGTGGCTAGAACTCATGTAGACCTAACTCTTCATTTATCAAAAAATACTGGTTCAAGCGTATCGCAACTAGAGTATTCGAGAATCATCGGAAGTCTGATGTATCTCACAAATTGCACACGACCTGATATCGTTCAAGCTGTAAACAGGCTTAGCAGATATACAAGCAATCCAGGACATAACCACTGGAAAGCCATAGTAAGAGTTTTGAGGTATCTGAGAGAAACTTCAAATATGCATTATAATAGATATCCTGCTGTTTTAGAGGGATACAACGATGCTAACTGGATATCTGATACAGTGGATTCCAAATCTACGAGTGGATTTATTTTCACACTTGGTGGTGCAGTCGTGTCATGGAAATCCTCGAAGTAAACATGTATTGCCTGGTCTACTATGGAATCTGAGTTCATAGCATTAGACAAAACAGCGGAAGAAGTGGAATGGCTTCGAAATTTCCTTGAGGATATTCCAAATTGGCCCAAACCGGTTCCAGCGATAAGTATACATTGTGATAGTCAATCGGCTATTGGGAGAGCCCAAAATACAATGTATAATGGTAAGTCTCGACACATACGTTGCAAACATAATACCATACGACAACTGCTCTCGAATGGCATAATATCGATCGATTATATAAAATCAAAGGAAAACCTAGCAGATCCACTTACTAAAGGTTTACCTATAGAGCAAGTTGAGAAGTCATCGAGGGGAATAGGCTTAAAGCCTATAAATTAAGAATTGTCACTGTCGAAACCCAACCTAGCTGACTGGAGATCCCAAGATCTAAGTTCAAAAGGGACAACTGAAACTTTGTGCAATTCAAAACAAGCATTGCAGAGTTTTATACTCTTTCTCATTCCGATAATAACACAGAGTGATGTCTGTCAAGGTTAGGATAAACTAAGGCTTTTAATGATCACTATATTAGGAGAATAGTCCTAATGAGGGTAAAGGCAGATTACCTCTTTATAGTAGATCACCTATTTCAAGTAAGAAATGAGGTCACTTCCATGGGATTTTACAGGCTGACTTCCCTAAAGTGCTTGATGAATCCAGGACCAATGTTCATGGCCGAAATGAACACAATCGTAGAACAGAAAATGGTCGAAGTAAAGCTGTGTGTTGGCAATTGTCTTGGTTTACACCAACGACAGAACAGTTCAAGACTATGGGTCACTGGTTTGCCAAGTAAATCCGATTGTCATTCACTAGGAAAGGTTCAAGGCGAAAGCTATCTATTTCGATGCAGTTTTAGTTCACGAAAAATCTCTCAAGTGTCTGCATGAATATTTAGAGAATTGTGGGGGATTGTTATAAATTCTCTAAATATAAAGTTTGGATGAAGGAGGGTCATGTCCCTTGAGTGGTGCCCTATGGAAATTGTACAAATATGTAGGGACATGTCCTCTAAAATAAAAGAACACACTTCTAGGCTCCAAATGGTACTTATGACCCTTAGGAGAGTTACACCCCAAACCAAAAGGTGCCCTTAAGGCACCATTCCATGCCTATATATAGGAGCCTTCATATTCATTCTATAGGTCCAGAAAATTACAAGTATTGAGTCACATCATTTTTGTTTTGGAGTCAAGAGAGAGATTCCACCATTGTCCTAGTTCAAAATCTTGTTAAGGAGTGCCCCTTGAACAATAGGAATCCAAGTAATCATGGAGGATGTTAGCCACAAAATCCGTAGAGCACCGAGGTGAGGCTAATAAGTTCTTAAGGATAGATGCAATTCGACTTGTACTTAAAGTTTTCAGTATCTTCTTCGTTTTCCAGGTTTTTCTCTAAGTTTTTTGATTTATGGTCAATAAGAGTTTGTTAGTGTAGATTTGATTTTATGTGTTCTGATTTTTGATTTGTTTGAGGCATGTTGACTTCATTTAATAACACATAATTCCCCAACATGTTAGACCGCTGCATCTTAAGCAGCAAAATTCAAGGTGCACTTGGCTACATGGATCCTGAGTTTGAATGTCGAACGGTGAACATAACTGAGAAATGTGATGTGTATGGATTCTTGGAAGTCGTGACAGGGAAGAGACCAGTGGAATACATGGAGGACGATGTAGAGGTTCGAGGAGCACTGGAGGAAGATTGTGTTGATGCAAGACTTCGGGGGAATTTGAATTTTCAAGCTGAAGAGGCAATTCCATTGATAAAGCTTGGCTTAATATGTGATTCTCAAGTGCCTTGTAATCGGCCTGACATGGAAGAGGTGGTAAACATTTTGGAGCTGATCCAATCCCCTTCAGATGTGTAAGAGGAGTTGGAATGAAACAAATTTGTTCACATTTCAGAAGCAAAGAAAGGATGATGAGATTTCCGGCGAACAAGAATCCGATTTGTCAGTTAAACAGAAAGAGGAAGATAATAAGAGTGATCTATATCCAGTTCTTTTCCATTTTTTTTTGTTTGTTTTTACTGGTCATTGTATTTTTCCCTTCACTTGTAAACAAATTTGTTCACATTTGTTACAGTGGCCATTACCGG
Organism: Zanthoxylum bungeanum; assembly: GCA_019454045.1. Classification (NCBI taxonomy): domain Eukaryota; kingdom Viridiplantae; phylum Streptophyta; class Magnoliopsida; order Sapindales; family Rutaceae; genus Zanthoxylum; species Zanthoxylum bungeanum. The sequence continues at coordinate 104,230 of SKCR01023687.1, forward strand.
ATTCTTTTTCATCGGTTGAATTCAGTTATATATCTTCATAAGTTCCACCGGGAGTATTGAAATTGAAATAATAACCATTGAACTTATATTATAGTTAATGAACTTGAAATTTCTAATAGTAATTATTCAATATTAGAAATTTCAAGTTCAATAACTTGCTTTTAAATTCAATGGTCTGGATTTTAATTTTAAGGTAGAAGTACCGGAGTACAATAACAAAGAAGAGCGAGACAGGAATAAATTAAAAGGCTAATTGTAGCCCATAAGTCAAGTTATAGCAAGAAAATTGACCAAGATGCTGTTGAAAAAATGAAAAAGGAAAAGCACTGGCTTGCTTTCTTTATACTTCTAATAAGCTTGAATTCACATTAAAATTAATTTTCTTGAAATTTCTGGAGCAATGCACTCATTCGAACTTGGTTCAAACTTCAAAGACACTAATTTTCCCTGCTTTCTGCAAGCATGTATAATAATTAAAGCTTCTAATTTAATCAGATGGTGTTGGAAACCTGGGAACCTAATGAAAATCATAGCACCACATGAGGGGTCCTCAAAAGCACTTATAAAAAAACTTTATGAATGATATAATATTTAATGGGCAACAATCATCATGCTTGCCATGGGAGCACTTTTATTTAAGCTAATGGATCATGAAAATAGTAAAGAATTGTTCTTACCAGAAGAAACAGTAGTATTTTTTTTTGCCTTACCTCTGATTATTTGTTACTAACTTACTAGAAAGAAACTGTCACCAAATTGGAAAAGGTTTAGAGTCAGTTCAATTTCTAGAGCATTTTCTCAAGATACATTGATTCAAATTTCTAACAGTAGATCCACTAACTGAATCAAAGTATCTAGAAGTAGCTCCACTAATACCATTAGTGCTAGACCTCAGTCACAAATTAATCAAATTTTGGCAGTATCTACTTCAGATTATGAATTTTGGAGTGATCTGAGAATGATAAGACACCAATTTCATTGGACAAAGTAGCTAAAAGTGAAAGAAATATACCCATATCCATTGTGGGAACAGATTGAATAGAGTTTTGAATTGAGTGACAGACACCATAGATTCTTTTTTCTGCTTTTATTGATAAGAGCTTGAAATCAAAAGGTAGAAAAAGTTCAGGCAAAGAAAAAAAAACGAGTTTCTCTATACAATGTTATTGCCACCTTCCCAAATTGCTTCATGAATTGAATGAAGGAATAAGAACAAAAAAATTACTGTGGAACTAAAAACCACCAGTCAGCTGGTGCTCATCACAGAACAAAGAGAGCTAAAAACAGTTACAAAATGCATAAATTATATGCTTCTTACAGACCTCTTTTCAGGATTCTCAGTACTATCGTCTATGATGCTAGTATGAGAATGCTTTACATTCTGTATATCAAGACTCCTAATTTTCTGTATAGCTTAGTCCTCACCCAATTCCTCGGTCAAACTCCGGTGTCCTATCTCATGTAGTAATGTTCTACTCATTCCAGTCATTTTCCCAACCATCTCTGTTCAGAGACCTAGAAGTAAGACCATTGGCTGAAATACTCCCTATATGAGATGCTCCTGGTGACTTCATTGCATTATTTTCATCCCAATCATCATCCCAACCTTGATCCCAACCTTCTGCTGTTTCCACATTTGTAGCTGAAACTGATTCAGGCAATCCCATTTCAAGTTCTTGATAAGGAACTCCATTGTTCCACCTTCTCTTCCTGCACATGCAGCAAGCCCATGTCCCTCCAAAAACGAGGACAGAGAGAATCAGGAAGTATGCACCATTAATGGGGGTTAATAGCTTGTCATAGGAAGGGAGGTAGATGAAAAAATTTTCTTCAGTTTCAGGACGGTCTGTGTGAAGCACACATTCACCATTTCCAGCATTTAATATCAGTTTGGTGTTCTTGCTTGCAGATAGTGAAATATTTATCTAAAAATGAACAAATGGAAAAAAAAAAAAAATCAGTGAAGTTTCAGATGGACTGAGAACAAGAATGCAAACAAACAATTTTGCAGATCATCCACGAGTCTGTGAAATCTCAACTATAGTAAACAACTGAGCATAAAAAAATCTTAAATCCAAAAACAAGCAGTTTTAAACTAAGTTAAACTCTTGTTGTAACATGAATTGAGCATGCAAACAGGATCATAGTTCTCAGCCTAATCAGTGAGAAAATATTCTTCTAGTTTTGTCCAAAATTTTTCCTTCCCCCTCTTTGAAGTCTATCTTTCTTTCAAGCTAAAACCTTAGTAACTGTCCAGGAAATTAATTTTGACAGCCATTATCACTCATAAAATTTCCAGGGAGGCCATCTGAAATTAACAACTTGCGGATTAAACCATTTCCTAACAATAACACAAGAAATGCCACTGGTTAAAGTTCAATTTTCCTTATTCTTATCAAACACTCCACCTCTTAACCTCAATTTTTGTTTAAACCTTACAACCAAAGATCTTAGGTCCGGTAACAGTTTCATTGGGGAAAAAATAGCAGCAGAGATAAAATGAAAAGATAAAAGTAACCCATACCTTTTGAGTTTGGTGTTTAGATACTTTTAGCGGCTTCAAAGGATTTGCATTAGCAGTTGGGATGGTAAGATTTACTATCAGAGTATTTTCTCCATCATTCTGGACTAGAACAGTTAATTCTCTAGACCCTGCTAACAGAAAAGGAAATTAGAGAAAGATTTATCAGGTTTTGAATATCTTAACCACTCCAAATAATAAAGAAGATATGATCTGCGGCAAGAACATTAAAATCCCAGAGAGATGATAAGGACATGGTAACCAGAAATTCACAAATGAAGAGATGACTCTATGAACAGTGAACTGTAGGTATTCAACCTAACTAACAAAGCATTAATCCCACGCGTCCTTTTGAATTATTCTTATCCAAAGCATGATTATCCATATAAACTTGATCTTTGACAGTAAATTCTTTGCAGAAACACAAGAAAAAGGGTCCAACAAGCCAACTACACTTCAAGTAGTTTAAAAACCATGTCGAGCAAGATTTATCTGAACAAGATCAAAAAGGAAAAGCAACTAGCATATCTGTAAGCATATTATTTTTGAAGCATAATAATTAGCTGATTCTCATGCCAGTTTCAATAGAAAGACATAAAAAGCTGAAAAGGTTAGATAGCCTTCAACATTTTGCATATCAAATTAACTGAATGATGGACGATATTTGACTAATTTCTTGGTATACTGAAAGTCTGAAACCAATACTACCTAACGACCAGGAGACTAACCAACCTTCCAAATGGAACCGGTTAAGCTAGAATGCAATACTAAATCACAACTTCAATAAGATTAAGGACACACTACTAAAAATGCATATTAATCTTCCAAGTCAAAAACAGATATATTCAGCTTTTCTTGAAACTGGTTTCCTCTAGTTCTATAGAGCATTAATCTTATAGATTCCAAACACCATTATAATCATATAATCACAGCAATCACCAATATCCAGTGAATAAATTACGTATATGTCTACGTGTAGTGTAAAATCACTTCACTCCTAACAGTCAAATCATAGATGTCAAAGGCACACCTCAGGCTCAAACCACTGCGCCTCGTGAATGGTCAGGCCAAGTAGCCTTCATCAGACGCCAAAGTTCAAAAATTCGGTAGGCGGTGTGAGGCGGTCCTCCACATGAGGCGAGGCGGGCAGCCTCAAGACGGTCGAGGTGACAGCCTTAAATCGGACATGGCAAAAAACTTATAATTGGAGTGTTATCCTCCAAAGAGTCATCATCATATATAATTCCTATCATAAATAAATTTATTAATAAATAAATATAATAGTAAATGTTGATTATTTTTAAAGATAATAATTATTTTGTCATTTTCGATTAAGTATCGAACTACTCTGTCAACGTGGTTAACAATACTACTGTCTACTGGTTAGGAAAACAAAATTAAAAAATTTTATTTTTTGTATTTAGCCTATAAAGAGCTCAAGTTGAGACTCTTTATCCCTACTTTGAGTTCCCTTATATAATTTATTTTTCTTTTAAAAATAGTAACTTTAGGGTTTTCGGGTCGAGCCGTCCGTCTCAAACCGCCTCAAGCCGCCTAGACTCGAGGTGTCATGAGGCGGGCTACCTCAGGCCTTTGAAGGGGTCCTATTGAAAACTCGGTCTGAGGCGATAGCCTCGACGCGCCATGGCTGTGAGGCGGCGCCTCGAGGCGCACCTCGGATGAAGTTTTTAAACTCTGTCAGGCGTGGGCCTAGGCACAAAGATGTGCACCTCATAAAAATATGTGAGAAAACCCGTACCCGAATTGACCCACCTAACCCCAAATCAAATTTAATAAACTGGGATAGGATTTGGGATGTGCTTTAAGCCTTTAAATTTCAACAAAGACATTATTTGTATAATTGTACTATTGTAATTATTTTTGATATATTTTCAATGATTTCTCTTTGTTTTAGTTGATTGGATATACACACACACACACACGGGCAATTTGCGCCTCACTCTCACTTTCATCAGGCGTGCGCCTAGGCCCTAGGACCCTCCGCGCCTTAGTGCGCCTTGTGCCTTTAACAACATTGAGTCAAACTCTCCTCCGTCCTTGTCCCTATATAAATGCAATTAAATAATTCTAGATTGCAAACTAAATCCTACAACTGTAGTTCCAGCAATGGCATAATCTCTTAAATACAAACAATCTAACTTTAAAGCATTTCAAATAGTATTTTCCTAACATCAATAGCATTTCTAATAAGATAAACACCACCTGGAATACCTCTTAAAATTATTCAAATGCACACAAAACCAAATTAAACAAGACCAAAAGCTAAATGAATTACCGGTGTCAAACCTCAGAATGCAGGCAATCAGTGTCTCCAAATCCTTGCACTTATGTAACCCCACACACGTTTCATTAACCCCCAACTCCGAACTGCTTTTATCATCAATACTCTTCTCATCAATAGCCTTATCTTTCGCTCCTCCATTCTTCTCGTTATCCGTTTCATTGCTTTTATCAATAGTCTTCTCTTTCGCTCCACCATTCTTCTCATTACCTGTTTCGTTGGTTTTATCATCAATAGTCTTCTCTTTTGCTCCGCCATTCTTCTCCTTGCCCGTTTCATTGCTTTTATCATCAATAGTCTTCTGTTTAGCGCCGCCATTCTTCCCATTTCCTGTTTCATTGTTTTTATCACTGATAGTCTTCTCTTTGGCTCTGCCATTCTTCCCATTTCCTGTTTCATTGTTTTTATCACCAATAGTCTTCTCTTTCGCTCCACCATGCTTCTCATTATCTTTTTCGTTAACTGTAGGACTTAACAAATCCGTACCATTTACATATCCCTTCACTGGAGATGGACTGACCAAATCCGTACCATTTACATTTTTCTTTACTGGAGAAGGATTCTTTCCCTTATCATCAGGACTCAACAAATCAGTACCATTGACATGTTCAGGATTCTTTCCCTTATCAGGAGGACTCAAATTCTTTCCATTATCCTTATTGTTAACACCCTTTGGGGTTTTCTCATTATTAACTGTTTGATTCTGAACAGGCGAACTCCCTGGATTTGGAAAATTAATTGTTTTGCTATTATCTGTTGTTTGATTTTGAGGTGGCGGACTCACCAAATCCGTTGTAGTTAACGGTTGCGGATCCAAAGGCGGTGAATTCTTCGATGGTTGAACATTTTCTGGCTTCTTCACTGCTCCATTCTGATTAGGATCCGGTTTATTTTCTCCTGAAACCTAACACAAAACACATAATTAAAATTACCCATTTAAAAAATAATCAAAATAAAATGAGAGAAATGGAGAATTACTTGTACTGAAGTGGTATTATTTTGTTGGGCAGCGCCAGCTAAGTATCGAAATCTTTTAGCATGGGCAACATCGGCAACGATCGAAAACAAGAAGAAAACTGCAAGTGCTACATTTCTATCCATTACTAATCTACCTCTGACGAATTTCCTTTTTAAGGATCCAAATTTTCTGTGGAAATCAAATCCCCAAAAATTGAGGCAATTTTCGATCCCAAAATCTCATCTTTGTTGCCAAATTAGAAGCTTTGATACAGATTCTGAAACATCTTAGCCTGGATTTGACGCAGTTGAATAAAATTGGATGAATTAATAATAATAAATTAAGAGAGGGCAAATTTTGGGATTCCGAATTCAACTGAAATTGAATAAACAATCAATTAATATTGATTTATTAGATCATTAGGGTTTACGCGGGTAAATCTAATCTGGGCATCTGGGGATGCTAATAGGCCCAATGAGATTTCGGCGTGAAGTTAAAGCCCAGATACTAATTGCGATGATGGTGTTGTTTTTCAAATAATATTTTTCTTTTTCAAAACTGAAAATGACAAAAGTTTTATTTTTAATCACATATTTTATTTTATTTTTAAATGAGGGTGGTGAAATTAAAAAATGGAAATGTTACTGTTATGAACAACTCGTCCTTAAAAATATGTTTATAAGGAGAGGGTGTATATGATTTGAACTAATTGTTAATATCATATTTAGTTAATGTAAGATAAATAGACCACAATGTTCCACCATCTTGTACAGTCTCAGCACACATATATGTTAGATTTTGCACTAATCTGAATAGTCTCGACCGATCACTACAATATTGATGTCACTGTACCAGAATGTGAAGCTCTCATGTTATCGAGGAGCCAATGAAGCCAAATAATTTATTGGGTAGTATAAGAAGATACCAAACCCAGTTGTAGAATGTCGATCCGTGGGGTTATCCACCTAACTAGCATTAGAAT
>SKCR01023688.1:0-189576 GCA_019454045.1 Zanthoxylum bungeanum
GCATCTTCTTATACTGTGCATCCTGATGCGATAAAAATATATCGGGATTTAAAATAATTCTATTGGTGGGAAAGAATGAAGAGGGACGTGGCAGAGTTTGTATCTAAGTGCCTCACTTGTCAACAAGTGAAAGCGGAGCATTAGAAACCTGTAGGTACGCTTCAGGGGTTAGAAATTCCAGAATGGAAGTGGGATAAAATCACTATGGATTTTGTTACGGGTCTTCCAAGGACACATAAGGGTTTTGACTCGATTTGGGTGATTGTGGACAGACTGACGAAATCGACGCATTTTCTTCTAGTAAAAACCACCTATTCGGCATCTCAATATGCCCAGATTTATCTGGATAACATTATGTCATTGCATGGTGTGCCCATATAGATTTTTTCTGATCGGGGTACACATTCACCTCAAAGTTTTGGAAGTCTTTCTAAGAGGCTTTGGGTACTCAGCTACAGTTTAGCACAACTTTTCACCCCGAGACAGATGGGCAATCTGGACGTACTATCCAGGCCTTGGAAGATATGTTGAGAGCCTTCACCTTAGATTTTGGGACATGTATTTACCGTTAATTGAGTTCATCTATAACAATAGCTACCATTCTTGTATTCAAATGGCACGCTTTGAATCCTTGTATATGCGTAAATGTCGATCTCATGTGGGATGGTTCGAAGTTGGAGAGGCTAAATTATTGGGTTCAGATTTAATTCAAGCCTCAATAGAAAAAGTAAAGTTGATTAAAGAAAGATTGAAGACTGCACATAATAGACAAAAGTCTTATGCAGATCATAGACGGAGAGTACTTGAGTTACAGGTTGGAGATTATGTATTTCTGAAGGTCTCTCCATTTAAAGGGAGTATACGCTTTGGTAAGAAGATGTTAAGCCCACGGTATATTGGGCCATTTCAAATTTTAAGAAGGGTAGGAGAAAGGGCTTACAAAACTAACTTTACCACATGGTATGGACAATGTACATCCGGTGTTTCATGTATCCATACTCAGGAAGTACATTCCTGACGAGTCCCAAGTTTTCGAGCAACAGGTGTTGGATTTGCATCAGGATCTAACATATTCAGAGCAACTTGTAGCCATTATTGATAGAGATGTAAGGAAGCTTCGTTCTAAGAATGTACCATCGGTAAAGGTTATATGTAAAAATCATAGTAATCATGAAGCAACGTGGGAACCTGAGGATGTTATGCGTTGGTAATATCCACATCTATTTGAGTCTGGTTAGTAAACTATCTCTCTATTTTCGTTTCGCATTACTTTTGAATTCGAGGACGAATTCTTTTGAGGGGGATAATGTAATACCCATAGAATATTTAACTTGAAATTTTCCTTTAGGAATACTTTTCTTCAGTTAAGACAGATACTTGAAATCGAGTAACTGGTGGTAAGAAATTTTATGATGTGGTAAAAAAAAAAAGAGGAGAAAAACAACATTATGAGCATGAGGCTCATTTTAGAAGTAGGGAGGGGAAATGGTTTTGGGGACCACTTCCATATTAATTTCAAAAAATCTAGACTTTTCTTTCTTTTTCATTTCCCTTCTCTTCCTTCTTTCTCACGCCCAGCACCACAACTTCTTCTCCTCCATTTTTTTTCTTTCCTTCGATCCACTGTGTTCTTTTACAACACAATCATGCCAAATATCTTCAACTAAATCCCCCAAATTGATGAAGTGTTCTATTTGGCAAAGAAAGCAAAGGAAAACAAATCCCTAAACCTCCCCCACCTGTCGATTCTACTACAAATTTTGGGATATTGGTTTCAATTTTTTTTAGGTAGAGTTTCATTTAAATTACTTCCTTTGATTAGTTCATTTGATTAGTATATCGGATTCTGTTGTTTAATTCTTAATATGAAGGTAAAGAGTGAATATGAGTTAATTTGGGGGTTGTTAAGGACTTTGTTGATATCTTAATTTGCTTTAAATATATTGTGTCTTGGGTGAGTAAATTGTGGAAGAAGATTGGTGAGGGAATGGCCCAGGTTTCTGCCAAGATGAGTTAGATTTGGCTCAACTTTCTTTTCTGTTTTGGTGGCGGTGGGGTGATGTTGTAGTGAATGGATTGGTGATTTTGGATAATGTTGAAGTGGTTGATAGTGAAGTTTAAGTGTTGCAATATTGTGAGGAGTTGAAGGAAAGGAAAATATGGTTGTACTGTTAACCAAGAGAGGGGTAAACTGGCCAAAAATACCGTGAGCAAGAGGTGGTTGATTTTGGTTTGACTAAATTAAAGTTGTAGTAGTATTTTATTAGCAATTGGAAGCTAATATCGTGAGCATTAGATTAAAAAATGGGGAATGCCTTAATATACAAAAATTATTAATTGAAAAAGTAATTCTAATTCGGGGTGGATGATATAGTTGAGAATGAGAAGTGTTTGAGGAATAAAAACTTCTTCTTTAAGTTTAAAGTTAGTATACACCTGTTGACGGCTGATTTTGGTCTCAGGGCAATATGGTAATATTACTCCCGAGACAATCCTCCCTCAATAGTGAATTTGTTTGGTTATGGGGGACCAAAAGCAAACTTAGCAAAAGACAGATAAATACACCAATCGACAAGGAGATTTAACGTGGTTCGGTGGATCTTGGTCCGACCTACGTCCACGGGCACAAAAAGGATGATACTTTTATTACTCAAACACGCTTCTCAGCTCTCTCTTTTGTTTACAAGTCTCACAATAATGATCTTGATCTCCACTTTTCACTTCCTTCTCTTATGCACACTCTACCCTTCTATTTATAATAGTGTAGAAATCATATTCCTATTTGTACAAGAATTCCCAAGTTGAAATACTTTCCTTTTCCCATAAAGATTCATAGTCAAAACTATTCCCTTTTCCCATAAGGATTCCTAATCAAAACTACCTTTACTTTCTTTATCCTACTAGGACTCTGTCTCACCAGTTTTCTCCATGAAAATAGGATAACTTGTCATCTTATCCACAAGAATAGGGTGTCATCTTTTGGAGCATATCTCGCTATCTGGTCGGTCTTCATGAGGTCGGTCATGATAGTTCTTTGAACTGAGAATGCTGCTGTCGATCTGATAATGCCCGGTCATCCGATCTCAAGTGCTCGGCCATTTAGTATAAAGTGCTCGGCCTCTTACCGTCAAGTTGTCGGGTCGGCTTTAACGGTCTCGATCAATGGAGTTACCCCTTTTACCCCTGTCGTGTTGTTTAAATAACATAGTGCCCGAAAAACACCATCAACAACACCTATGGGAAAGATAAGTAAAATGGTCGTTAGTCAATTGCCTCTCATTTAAGAGAAACGTTTCTTAATATTGACAATCAATAGCTTGAAACCCCTATAGTCTTATAGTAATAAATAAGAGTTGAAATGATAGATAACATGATTGAATTACATCTAATTAATTGCATTTCATTTGTTTTAAGAAATCAAGTCAAGAATCTTATATATTCTCATCTTCTTTTAGATCGACGGCTTGATCAACCACCCACCTCTCAGTATTTTCTGCAACTCGTCACTATGAGTAGATGCCTAAATTTATGTTTTCTCTGTTCAAGTTTTAAAGGTTTAATGTTTAAAGTTATGAATTGTAAGAGGATGTCTTTTTATTTTATTTTATTATATATATATATATATATATATATATATATATATAATAAAAATGCATACGAATAAATGTTCCCGTCTCAGCGCTTGTTAAATATTTTCATGATTTATTGAATTATCTATATGTTTCTATTGAGATGCTCGAATGATGATATGTTTCCGTCCCGGCGCTCGTTGCATGTTTTTATGTTTTCTTTACAACTATCATCATTTTTTTTTCCGTCGGGGCGCTTATTTAGGGTCTTGTCCATTAGAAATGGATTGACCCGCTACCTTATCGGCAAGGGAATGTTGGTTCCTCGCTCAGTCTTTGTGCGCGACTTGTCCGTTGAACACTTGATATGTTTTTGATGACGCATGCATGAAAATCAATTTATTGACATGTTTTAGATTTTTCTTATGATTTGCTTTCTTTTGGTATCTACTCACTGAGTCCACAAGACTCACCCCCCAGTTTGTTCATGATTGCAGGTTTTCCTTTCTTTTGCCACAGTCCCTATTTCTTATGGATATGATGCATTAATGATATATATTATTTTGTAAGTCACCATTGGTTGTTTTTTTTTTTTGGCTTTAGGATATTGGGATTGTTAGTTATATTGGAAAATGTAATAATAATAAAGTTTGTATTATTTGGTTATATTAATTGAGACATGATGTTGTGGGCATGGAGCCCTTGAGTGTTTGATTGATTTTGATGCGTTATGAGTGGGTTTGAGGCCCTGTAATGTGTTGGATGTTATGTTTGGGTTTATTTGATGTTGGACTTTGATCCTAATTGTCTAGTTTTATGATGATTCATGTCCATTGTTTTTAAACTTTTGGAGGCTTATGGATATGTGTTAATCATATTTCCTGCCAGTTTAATCATATTTTATGCCAGTAGCATCCTACCTCAGGTGTGGTGTTACAGGTTTGGTTTAGTGTTCGGGTAATCAGTGGTTGTAATATGCATATTATGTGTTGATTATGAGTTATGATCATGCCATGATATTTATAAACGTGATTTTGAGGCAATTGAAAGATATGGGATTCTGGCCTCTAGTTATGTCGGTTGCATTTCAGATATTTCAGGTTACTATATCAGTTTTGTTGGAATATTCGTTTAACATGTCATTAGCATATCATGCATCACGAGCATATTAGACTTTTTAGTTTGAATATGCTAGTTGTACTTGGACTCAAGATCTATAGTTTCAACACAACGGAAGCACGACAGATTCTATACTAGAGCCTTTTTAGTTGCGTTTTGGCTTGTCAGTATTTGATTATCGGTTCTGTGAGTGGACACTATTCATTTCCTTGTCTCATATTCTGTTTAAGTTTTCAGTTCCCTTATTCAGATTTCGTTATCAATTTCTATATTCAGTATATGCTTTAGTATACAATCTCTAGTTACATTATTAGTTTGTTTTTTTTGGATATGTTTCAGCTTAAGTCTTCCGTTTATGTTTTCTACTTATGTTATCGATTTACGATTATGTGACACGTGTTCCTGAATAATATTTATGTGTCTTCAACTTATGAGAAGCTTTTAGTTTATTTGTTTTCAATTGACGTTTGTCATGAGTCCGGATGTTAGTTTTTAGTTTTCGGTCTCTGTTACGTGACAGTTTTATAAATTTATACTTTTATTTTATTTTACGATTTTACCGTTATTTTTTACTACGTTTTCAAAAGAGTTTTCACGAAAGGATTCTGATAACTTTTTTGATTATATGAAAATGATATGTTTTTGTCTCGACGTTTGATACAAGTTGTTCGTGTTTTATGAACTTTCATTATGTTTCTGTCGATGCGCTTGACGATATAATTCCATCACGGAGCCTGATAACAGTTTTAGGATTTTTGACCCTCCGTAACACTTGATCTGATCTAGGGTTGGACCATCAGTAAATGACAGCTCGTTACCCTCTGCTGATAATGGATGCTTATATAGTTTTTGACGATATGATTATGTTATAGTTATGTTTTAGTTTTCAGTTTCGTTTTCAGAGTATGATTTTCAATTTACATGATATATATTTTCATTGATGACATACAATCATATTTACGTATTTTCATATTATTTGATGTTTTTCAATTCATGATGTCATTTGTAGTTTCTGATGTTCTTTTCGATTATATTTTTTTATGAGAATTTTTTGTTGATGTTATTCAGTTTTCGGTTATGTTGCGTTCTTTTTCAATTGACGTTATATGATTTATAATCATGTCAAGTTTTCGATTAATGTTCATTTAGTTTTCTATCGACATTGTACAGTTTACGCTTTTCCAGGTCATGATGATGAATTTTCCAAGTCCTATAACTGTTTTACTAATCTCTACGTGTTTTTGGTTTCTAAGTTATGTTTTGGTTTTTCGTATTCTGTTATGTTATAATTCTCCGATTTTCATTTAGGTGTCAGTTATGCTGTACGCTATCAGATTATGGATATATTATGGTTTATATGTATATGACTCTAGTTTTTGTTTCTTAACTCTGTCATGTTATCCTGGTCATGTTCAACTTTATTTCAGCTATACATATATATATTTGATATTTATTACTTTGACGTTGTTTTCAATGTTCACTCACCAGGTCTTTTAAAAGATCTGACCCTCCACTCTCTAGTGTTTATGTTGCAGGTTCAGGATCTTTTTTTCGAGGATAAACTTTGGAGTAGATGAGAACCCAATAACAGTCGTTAACACCACGATCCTTATGTTGTCTGAGTCTAGGCCCATATGTAAGTAGGTGTGTGTTTGTTGTGTCAGGCCATGATACAGTGTAACACGCCGGTAATCCCAACGACTACTAAATTATGGATAACATTATACATGATGAAAATAATGTTCAAGCATGAATGGACTCATGAAATTAATTTTTGGACATTCGATAGATCTCTTGTAGTTCTGATATGAAATTCATTCCAAGAATAAAACTGGACAGTTCGTAGTATTTGGGTCATAACGTTTTCATAAAAACTCTAATTTTTATGAATTTTATATCATCGGAAAGCTACGATCGAGACCTACAACTTCATAATTGAATAATTTTCCAAATACGAACCAGAAACATGTCAAAAATATATTTAAAAAAATTGGATGAATAATACCTGCAGATCTATCCGGAGAATTATATGTTTCTCTCCAAAATTCTGATTTTTTCAATTAAAATATTATTCAAATTAGCTAAATCAGTCCCTAGTATAAATAATGGCCACTATTCATGCATCGCTAGAAAATGGAAAGAAGAAAAATCGTGGGAGAGGGGAGAAGTGAAGAAAAAGAAGAAAGGAAGGGAGAAAGAGAGTGAGAGTGCCATTTTCTTTTCGAACCCAAAGGAGAGCATATGCAAAGCAACCTACAACAAGCAAAAAAAAGAAGTAACAAGCTTAGCAGGCTTGGAGGAGGAAGAAAATAAAAAAATTTGAGGTAAAGAAATTTGACCCAAGACTTATGGTATTTTCATAATATGATGTCATGATTATATGATTGGCATGTTAGAAATTGCATTAAGGTAGATGATCAACCAGGAAATGGATTTTGTATTAAGAAATGGTCCAATTTATTAATGCTTAACATTAAAATAAGTTGGGGTTGTGAAGATTAAAGATTTAAGTTGGTAATGGAGTGTTGATTTAGCATGCTTTAAAATTGAAGTTTAAAGAATTATTTGTGTATAATTATAGTGTGAGGGTGTTGGAGGTACAATTGGGTAAGCTAGACATGGAAACGTTGATGTTGGGGCTTGGAAACAGGCGAGCGTCGCGACGCTATCAACGTTGGGGCCTGGAAACAGGGGAGTGTCGCGACGCCAACTTGATAGCGTCGCGACGCGTAACGATGAAAAGGCCTTTGTTTCGTGGACGTGGCGAAACGCAACGTCCAGCATCATGACGCATAATAAAAATTTTGCTCTCTGTTTTAGTCCTGCCCAGTGGGCGTCACGACGCATAGCGTCCAGTGTCGCGACGCGAGAGACCATTTATGTTAGACAATTATGACCCAATACATCACTATTTTTAAAAGACATGGTATTCTTTGTACAAATTAATTATATGATAAAAGAAATTGCTCTTTTATCATTTGTAATTAGATTACTTGGATATATAAATGATAAAAGTTCATATGATTAATACCAGATTAATAAGATATGAGACAATATAATCCACGAAAGGTTTAATCATTAAATATCCCTAGCCATAGTATTATTGAGACTGGACATCGATAATGCAGAATAGGCTAGTATTGCACTTGTGCGCGTTATGGAAGCTTAACGGCATAGTTATCATATATTTAAGTATAAGATACTTATGCAAGTGTGATAGGAGGTTCTGTTGGTCGTTGGATCGGGAACAGCTTCGCTCTGGATAGACCCATCAGAATCTCATTGGTAGTATGACTATGTGTCTATGGGAATCCGAATCTGGGTGGGTGTATTTGGTCTTAACCTGAGACTTGCATCGCTAATACTTGCGACAATTAGTACGCTTTGATTTTGGTCGTCCAGGGCTTTAACAGCTTCTGTGTACGCCTCTTCTGGGTTTACTGAGAATCGTAGTGTATTGGGTGTGATGTCAAGATAGAAGTATCACTTCAGTCATATGGAGATGATGATCACACATGGATACATAACTAGTATTCTTAAATGCTACAGCTATCGGGATAATATGACTAGGTCATGATTATCCGATTATAGAGACTAGTTGCTAGTGATCCGATATATGCTTCGTACGGGGCAGACACAATTCCAGCCTTAGGCCTAACATGTGACATCTGATACTGGATCGTAA
Organism: Zanthoxylum bungeanum; assembly: GCA_019454045.1. NCBI lineage: Eukaryota > Viridiplantae > Streptophyta > Magnoliopsida > Sapindales > Rutaceae > Zanthoxylum > Zanthoxylum bungeanum. Next base: position 8,374 of record SKCR01023688.1, read on the forward strand.
TACGCAATACATTGTATATTACGCCTGATACATATTATATATATATTCCAAGTTGAATATATTTCTGGAGAATTTGGTAGGCATAGTGCTTTACTAGAAGCCAACCATGTCTTGTAAATCGGTAAGAACGTGGTACCGGGTACGCACATATTCGGATAATTCTATGACCGTATTTACTGCCAACATATCCAAGGATCTCTTGGATCGCTTCCCAAAGATTCACTGATGACATTTGACTCGATTAGAAAATTAATCTGAGATTAATTATGACAATAATTAATCTGGGATTAATTATGAGAGAGAATTAATTTAGGATTAATTGCGTCGAGAATTAATTTGGGATTAATTCGTCGAGAAGAGAGAACACGATTAATTTGGAATTAATCGGTAAAATAAATTTAATAGTTAAATTGGATTTTTCTATTTAATTTATTTAATTGGGCTAAAACAATATAATTGAAATTGGATTTCAATACAGAATTAAAATTGGATTTTAATTCAAGCGAACAAATTAATTGGAAATTAATTCGTAAGCTACTTCCGTATTAATTTTAATGGGTATTATTATTTAGTTAAATTAGATTTAATTACGTAGCGACGAAAAATTTGTTTAGTCAGATTAAACGAAACCGGGCCCAAAGTTATGTTGTGTGTGCCAACCAAATTTTGAATTTAAAGTGGTGGGACCCACTTTACTTACATCAACTTTTGACAAGTGATGGAAGTGGTTGGCTTGTATTTATTGTAACTTTTGACAACACATCAACTTAACTTTTTGAAAGTTAAGAAAACACACAACAACACACATTCAACTATTCATCTCCTTCTCTCTTCCTCTCCCATGGGCGTGAACTTGGGTATTTTTTTTTCTTGAATTTTGTTGCAAAATTCAACTAAACTAGCACTTAAAGGAGTCAATTAAGGTGATAGGGAAACTCACCATTGAGTTTGGAATTCAATTTGAAGGCTTGGAGCTTCCATTACATCCATGAAAGTTTTGAACTTCTCTACCAATCATTGTGAGTATTTCTGCAATTCCTTTTGTTTATTCACACTAGAATCATGTTTATGATCCTTGGCATGTCTTAGAGACACTAACAATGGTATCATGAGCCACCTAAACTTGATTTAAAATTCTAGGGTTTATGGACTTTAATTTGGGATTTTTTGCTTGGAGCTTGATTTACCTAAATTGATTGTGTGGTTATGTTTATATGATGTTGAATTGGATTTATGCATTGTTGGATTTGTGAAATATTGATTGGGTCAAAAATCCCCAAATCCTTTGACATGGCCGAAACTACCCTAGAGTGTGTTCATGGTGATTTCTTAAAATTAGACAATTGGATGTGTTATTGGCATGAAATGTATGTTAGATGTTAATTTAATTAGATTGAAATCAAATTGCATGATAATTCTTGTCAATGCCGTGAGCCTAAGCATGTTAGAATGAATTATTTTGCTTCCATTTGTGTTGGACATGAATTTGAATTAATGAGCAAGATTAAATGGATTAATTAGTATTTTGGAAACATTAGATTAGTTGATTAATTATGACTAATTACACTTGAATTGGATTAATATGTAATTTGGAATAATTTATTAATTTAATTTGTTTTAATTGGGCTTAATGGGCTTGGTTGGGCCAAGTTTGGTTTTGGTCAATTGGGTTGGATCCAATTGGGCCTAAAACTATTTCCATAAAGTCCAAATATGACTATTGGGCCTTAAAAATTTAATTGGGCCTAATGGGCCTAAATTGATATTTGGCATAGGGTGATTCCTATTTGGACCTTGGCATTTTGGGTTTGATCCATATTGGCCAAAGCCCATGCCTAAAGAATTAATTGAAAGCCCATTGGACTTTAATTGAATAGTATTGATGCTAATTGGGCCTTTGAGACCCATTAAGATAGGATTTGGAATCCAAGTCTAAAAGACACTATTAAAAGTGTAATTATTTAATTTGGAATTAAATATGAATTAGTATTGGATACAATTTAAAATTGGATTTAAAATTGTAGTTCGATATAATTCAAGAATGCTTACTTTGAGTATTTATTCTTAAACGAGTTGGACTCGCGCAAATCAAATCGTTGTTTGAACATTGGATGGTCATTAATTCAAAGATTAATTAATTGGATTAGATTGATTGAATAACATGTTTTGTGTGAATACTTGGATGTATTTGTATGAATAATGTATATCGGATGGATATTAGAAGGGTGAGGCAATTTTGGAAATTGTTGTAATAAATTTAGAATCTATTTAAATTGGACCTGCGTGTCCAGCCTATTATCTTCTATTCTTTTTGTATTTCTCTTCTCACCAATTCCCCTCAATGCAAATGAGGTTTCTTTTAGTGTTATGTAGTTGGGTAGAAGTATGAATAGTGCTAGCGGGAGAGAGGAAAGAGAGAGATTTGTTCTAGGAATAAATTGTTATATATATCCATCCGCATATCATTATTAAATTTATTCGCGCCTTATTATTCTTTTAGAATGCATGTTTAAGGGTGTATGATGAGACCTAATCAAAGATAATAAATTGGTTGCCAATTTACGCGAAAAACCCTCATTAAATATTAAACGTTTTTCCTTCCATTGAGTGGTTCTCTCTCAAGATCCAAGATTGGCATTGGTTTGTTGGCCAAAGTCAAGACCATTGTCCATCGCGGATGTGTTTGAACCACGAAAACATTGTTCTATATCGCATGTCTTGGGCGGTTGTGATTTGTTGGCCAAAGTCAATGTCACTTCTAATTCATCGACATGGATTACAAAGCTTTCCCACTGTCAATGGGACGCGCTTAACTGAAATCATTAAGCTTGTTGAGCCAAAGCCAATGCTTAGTTGATTCAGAGGAAAAAGTTAGGAAATATATATTGGATATATATCTTGGACTTGGAGGTCCACCTACCGGATCTAGGAATTGTATGGGATCCAATTGATCTTAAAGATCTACCTAGTTAAGTTTAATACAACCTGTTGGCCAAAGTCAAGGTTGTGTGTTATTTAATGGGATCCTAGCCCACTAGGAAACTGGGTTTCCCGAGTACTCCACATAGGGTTAGAGGCTCGTCAAAAAATAGTGGGAGGCTAGTATTAAATTTGCAATTTCTTTTAAATACTTGCCAATACGTGTTCTTTTATTTTATTTATCGTCGTTATAAATATATACTAGTTGGACTAATATGGAATATTGATTTCTTTGAATAGTTAGACTGTACAAGACACTACTCCACTTATAGTTGGTTATATAGTTGTACTATAGTAACCATTACATTTTGAGTGTATCTGATATCGTTGATTGGATAGTTGGACTATTGCAATCGAGATGGCTGGAAAGATTAGCGTTAAGGGACATAATCTTGGGTGAAAATATCTTTAACGTCGTAAATTTTCAGATTAGGAAATGAATCTCAGGATAGTCCTGGGAGTTGAGAAGTTACTCTATTGGATAGAGAAAGCTCTCGGGCCCTGAGCCTGGAGTTGAGCAAATAGTAGAGCATGAGCTTAGGAAGACTCATCGTGATGATAACTTTAGTGCTCAATCCGTTATGCTTACCGCAATGACTTCTTAATTTTATCGTCAAAACTAAGGATTAGATCCTTATACCATGATGTTGAAATTAAATGATCTTCATAGATCTAACCTTAGATCTTAGAAGTACAAATTGAAAAAGAAGCTCTTTCGCTCGTGTATGTCAGATGGTACATCTATCGAGCACTGGGTGTCGTAGATGATTGCTGACATCGAATAGCTAGGTTAGCTGGGCATTATCTACGAGGCCGAGACTTCCATAGATTTAATCTTACAGTCTCTGCCCGAATGCTGGGGCGGGTTCATCATGAACCAAGAGAAAACTCTTGGAGAGTTAATGGCTATGCTCAAGGAGGCAGAGCGAGAGCTTCCAAAAGAGCAAGAAGCGCAAGGCACATCTTACTTCAACATCCCAGAAGGACAAGGCTTGGCCGAAGGCTTTTGGGGGTGTGAAAAAGGGCAACGGCAAAATCGTCACAGTCGTCTGGGAAGACAAATGACATATCCTAAGATGTCTGCCTAAATTATGGCAAACGAGATTACTGGAAGCGTGACTGCCGTATGGACAAGGCAGACATGAGGGAAGTGAAGGCGGGCAAGGCTCCGACTTCATGTATGTTTGTTATTGTAATAAACGTGTCCACTACTAGTTTTAAAAATTAGATTTTTGATACTGGATGTGGTACATACATATGTACTGATGTGCGGGATCTGCTGATTAGCAGGAGACTGGCTTCAGATGAGATCGACCTGTGAGTCAGAAACGGGACGAGAGTCGCTATTTTGGCTGTGGGAACCTAAGTTTTGGAACTGCCCTTTGGGCATGTACTTAAATTAGGAAACTGTTATAATGTACCTAGTTTGACTAGAAACATTATCTCTATATCTAGTTTAACCCGTTGCGGGTATACCTTTATGTTCCAAAACACTGGGTGTTTTTTTTATAAAGATGATATTGAGATATACACATTAGATGTGAATAACAGTATTTATATTTCAAATATAAATGAATCTCAAACACATAACATGACAAACAAAAGGCTAAAACTGAGTAAATCAGATGAGACTTATTTGTGGCATTATCGTCTGGTACACATAACACAGACTCGTATATCCACACTTTCGAAGAGTGGATACGTGGACAGATTTGATCCTAATTCATATGATGTATGCAAATCTTGTTTATTAGGCAAAATGCCTAAAACACCTTTTAGTGGTAAGGGTGTACGTGCCACCGAGCTGTTAGCCCTCGTTCATGGTGACGTATGTGGGCCTATGTCTAGCCAGGCTAGAGTGGATATGAATACTTCGTAACCTGTATGGATGTTGCATCGCTGTAGGCATTGCATTTTTGCATATCAGCCCAATGATGAGCCTCGACTGGAGGCACTGCTTTTTTAGTTGCGGAAGTTGCGGAAAGTGGTCGTCGAAAGGGAATGGTCAAGAATTGACATTTTTATTGGATTTGGTTCGCTTGTTCAAGTTTCGGGTTCGCTCGTTCGGTCTCAGTTTCAAATTATCCTCACGCCCACTTCACCCAATTTGATAAACAAACCCAAATATCCATGCTACCCCCACGCCCATCTCTCATTTACAAAACACAAAATGCCATTCAACAAGAAGCCAAATTCCACCTCTTTTTCTTTGCCACCCACGTGAAAGCCACCAATTTCTCCATAAACACCAAATCACAAACACAAACGAAGCAAGAAAAAACACTACCTATCACCCCACGTAAAGAAACCCATTTCACTACAACTCCCTCTGCCACCTTTCACCATTTCAATAACAATAATTCCTCCACATTCACATGAACCACCCACCTCATTCTTTCCAATCAACAAACAAACAATATCCTCCATGACCATTCTGTACAACCCATAACTTATCATTTCCCTCCACAATAACTCATCAATAACCCTCAATCAGTCCACTATAAGCCAGGCCAGCTGCTCTTCTCATCGGGGACAGACACCCTCTTTCACGCACCACAATTCACCCTTCATGCAGCCAATTTCATAGCCACGTAACAGCCCTCTAACTCTCCCCTGCACGTTGCCAAACCTGCTCACAGGCCCTTTCACCATGTCACCTTAAACAGCGCCAAAGCCTCACGTCTTCTCCCTCTCCATAAAACCAAAGTTGCAAGCATCTTCGGGGAGGGAGAGGGACATGCAACTCACCCACGTAACAACTACACAGCCAACTCGCACTTGAAGCCCTGAAACTGCCTCCACTGCTGTCCATGCCATTAGCCTCAACTTCACAGCTCCACAAAAGCAACCAACCCTAGCCAACACACGCCAAAAGCAGCCTTCACTCACTTCAGACCATCACGCACAGCCCTTATCTTCATCAACAAACACAATTCACGCCCTTAGCTTCATTAAAATACACTCAGCCTCACTCATTCCTCATACATCACCAACCCTTCATGGTCTTCATCCAAAACTGCTAGCCTCCACACGCCATCAGTCTTTATAGCTCACAACAACACATAAGCTACTCAGCCACTGCTTCACCAAGAACCTTCAACACACTCGGCACTGAAACCCTTCACCACACGCCTCTACTATCCCTTGGAACCACGGCAACACTCAGCTCACTGGATCAACACATGGTCTGATCACTTTGGACCACTGCAGAGCCGACCGAGAACCTTACAGCCCTTAGCCGAGTATACCCCAACAGCTGAGCTACACCTCACGTGCATGAAACTAATCCTCCACATACTGCCTTCACCAAGCCCTATTCCACACCCCTTCATGTAGCCGACGAGAACAACCCCCATTGTTATTGTCGAGCCTTGAATCAACTCCCTTAGCAGCTTGGTCATGCCCTCTACCGTAGCCCTCCATGAACACAGTCCCATTCACACACACCTCACTTACGCACAAAGGATCCCTTACTGACTCTTTTCCTTCATCAACCAGCCGAGCCCTTCAACAAACTGCCACTGAAACCGTTACACCGCATATAACCCTCACTCACCGACCTGCACCAAGCACGCCCTGGCCGAGACCAACCTTCACTGCAGCAACTGCAACACCTGCACATTGCGAGACCAAACCGACACCACTGCCGAGCACACCATAATTTCCATGCAAGCCACTGCACTGCCCATTACAGCCCTAAACTCACGTGAACTGCATCTTGCCCTCTCAAATTATTCACGCACGCACTAAGTCACAAACTGCCCCCATGCATGTGCCATGCACACGTGAAACAACCTCTCCAAACTGCCGTGAAACCGAGCCCATTATAACCCACAATTGAGCCTCCATGCATACGTGAAAAATCATCCAATAACAGCGGCCAAATAACCCGAGAGAGAGTGAAAATTATCCTGAAAACAGTGAGAAAAATAGAGAAAATAGTGAGCGGAAACCGCGGGGGTGAAAATAGGAAAACAGTAAAAATGGCGGATCCGTCGAAAACGGACAAAACAGCGAAAACAGTGAACCTGTGAAAACAATGGAAACAGCGAACCTGTGAAAACAGTAGAAACAGCGGACTAGTGAAAATAGCAAAACGATATCCCTTCCGGCACCGTGGAACGCACTCCCGGAAAGCGACTTAAAAGGTAAGACCTGAGGGCACCCTTTTATTTATTATCGTTTATTTTTAGTTATTTTATTATTTTATTTCGCATGATTATTGTGAATTGGTGCATGATGTGATTTCTGGGTGAACGGAATATGTGTTCTCTCTTGTGGTATATCGGATGGAAACCCGGACGTAAATTCTGTAGCCGAATCCGAATGGACGGTATTGCGGTTTGTACTCGGGATACAATGCCACGTATCACTTGAGAGACACACGTATTTCGTTTCATCCAAACCTTGTATTTGAGCATGATTAGGTTGCTAGTATGTTGTTTATTCCTTAAGCATGATTAGGTTGTTAGTATGTTATTTCCCTATGTATGTTATAGTTATTTACTTCGCAATAGGAGTTTTATCTATGTTTGTTTAGGTTGTTGTTTAGTTTTCATGTTTGATAATGTAACATGTTCGTTGCGTGATATTGTATGTTTACCTTTATGAATGTGAATTAGATCTAGGTTAATCTCATACATGTATGTTGTGTAGACTTGGTTAAATTATTGCACAAATCCGTTCATTACAAGTGGCATAAGTAAGGGACCATTCCGAACCCAACGGTTTGAGGTCTTCCCTTGCGAGGGGTGAGTGCGGCCTTAAATCATTTTTCCCGGTTCATACCGGGTGGCGACTCCATTTTATTCTCCGGTTAGTCCTTGCGGGCTACCCTTGCTCCTACCTCCCGTACTCCCGACCGGGCCGCGAGCCCGGAACTGCGTCGTCCAGTTTCTGTGTCCTACAATCGCGTTATGGTTATGTGTGTCTTATGAAACACAAGTTGGAAACATTTGATAAATTCAAAGAGTTTCGACACGAAGTAGAGAAAAATAGACCGGCAAAAGTATTAAAACATTACGGTTGGACCGTGGTGGAGAATACTTGAGCAATGAGTTTCTCGATTACTTGAAAGAATATGGTATTCTTTTATAGTGGACTCCTCCCGGAACACCTCATTTGAGTGGGGTGTCCGAACGGAGAAACCGAACTTTGTTGGACATGGTAAGCACTGATCTACCAATTTCCTTCACGGGATACGCATTGAACATTGCAATACTTATTTTGAATAAGTTTCCGTAAAAGTCTGTAGGACAGACTTCATATAACAATATGGACAGGAAAGAAACTAGGTTTCTCATTCCTGAAGATTTGGGGATGCTGGGCATGTTAAACGTTTGGATGGTACCAAACTAGAACCCAAATTGGATAAGTGTCTATTTGTAATTGGTTATCCTAGGGAAACCAATTTCCACAACCCACAAGAGAACAAAAATATTTGTTGCTTTCCATGCGGTTTTCCTTAGAGGAATTCCTAATTAAAGTGGTAAGTGGGAGGAAAGTAGAACTCGATGAAAAATCAGAGTGATACTGTTCCTGGCACCGATCCCCTCATGGAACACGAACAGTTCATCAGGGATGAGACTGTTCCATAATCTGCTAATAACACAAGAACCGCGTAGGTCGGAGAGAATCAGAAATAACCTAAGAGGTATGGGTTTCTGATCTCACCTCATGTAGATATTAATCTTATTGACGATAATAAACCAGCTACGTATGAGGTAGCGATACAAGGTATCGACTCCGCTATATGGCAAGGTGCCATGAAGTCCGAAATGGATTCCATGTCTACAACCAAGTTTGGACACCGATTGATGTACTAGAAGGCATTGTGCCTATTGGTAGCAAATGGGTCTTCATGGTGAAGACATACATGGATGGCAACATACAAACGTACAAAGCTAGGCTTGTATCGAAAGGGTATCGTCATCAACATAGTGTTGATTACGAAGAAACCTTTTACCCGTTGCCATGATTAAATCCATTCGGATAAAGCTTGCTAAAACTGCATATTTTGATTATGAAATATGTCAGATGGACATCAAAACCGCCTTCCTTAACGGAAACCTTTTGGAGGATGATCATATACAATACCCTGATGGTTTTCTCATGTTAAAACATGCAAACAAGGTTTGCAAGTTAAATCGATCCATTTATGGATTGAAGCAAACATTTCGTTCTTGGAACCAATATTTTGATGAGATCATAATGGTATATGGTTTCATTTAAAACGAAGATGATTCTTGTGTATATAAGAAGGTTAGTGGGAGCACACTTACAATGATTGTCCTATACGTTGATGATGTATTGCTTCTTAGCAATGACATTCCTATTTTAAAATCGGTGAAAGCTTGGCTTTCATTAAAATTCTCCATGAAATTATTGGGAGAGGCAACGTTTATTCTAGGAATAAGGATCTACTGGGATAGATCTAAAATTTGTTGGCACTCTCCGAGAACTCTTACATTGACAAATATATACGCGACCTTGTATTTCATATGCTTTGAGCATTTGCGGTCACTATCAGGCCGATCCAGGTGATGGTCATTGGATTGATGTTAAGAACATCCTTAAGTATCTTAGAGGAACTAATGATGCTTTCTTAATTTATGGAGATGGAGAACTTGAGGTGACTAGGTTCACCGATGCAAGTTTCCAATCGATAAAGGCGACTGTAAGTCGCAATAAGGGTACATATTTTTTTTAAACAACAGAACAATGAGCTGGAAATCTTCGAAGCAAGATACTGTTGCCGATTCAACAACAAAAGCGGAATATATTGCTGCGGCTGAGGCAGAAAAAGAAGCATTTTGGATCTATAAAATTCATAATTGGATTAGGAGTAGTTCTGTTTGTTGGTTACTATAATTAGTCCCAAGGAAAGATTAAGCTTATGAAATACAACAAAATGAATATATATAATAAACTTGAAGCATGGCGGAATCATACTTACAAAGCTTTTGTGATGAAAATATGAACAAAGGTTGAAGCTCCAAGATCCTTGAAGTTTCGGCCAAGAGGAGAAAAGAGTTGAAAGCTCCAAGCTTTGTGTATTCCAAGCTCCAAGGTGGTTTCCCTATCACCTCCTTTGATTCCTTGCTTGTGCTAGCAAAAATGGAGAATGAGAAAACAATTTTCTGCCTTGTTGGTGCAGCTCACGGCGTGAGCAAGAGAGGAAGAGAGAAGAATGTTTCACTTTTGATTTTGTTTCCTTTGCATGCCAAAAACGTGAATAACCAAGGAAAATGAAAAATGAAGTGATATCTAATACCAAAAGAATTTTTTAATGCAAAAAATCCTTCCAAAACCGTGCATGGCTTTCCCTCCAAAATGAATCCATCATTTGCTATCATTACCATACTTTGAGATTAGAGACAATGCATCATCCCTCAAAGGTGACTAGATACATTCACTATCTATTCGTATTAAGTAATGAGATATCGCGATGTGATTTGCGGATATCACTCGATTCAAAATACGAATGTGTCCGCAAGCACTTTCGGGCTCGGTTTCGTTAATTCCAAATTAACGAATTTCCGTCACGACGTGAATTAAATAATTACGCCTTGCGAAATTACTATTCAGTTCGCTAATGAATTAATTCTAAATTAATTCGTTTGCCCGAATTAAAATCCGATTTTAATTCCGCGTCGAAATCTAATTTCGTTTAATAATATATTGAATATATTATTTTATCGATTAATTCCAGATTAATTGATCTCTCTCTCTCTCCTAATAAGGCATTTTATCCAAGATAAAGTTTCTCCGTTATTAATCCAAGATTAATAAAGTTCGAATCAAACATCATAGGTGAATCTTCAGGAAGCGACCCAAGAGATCTCCGGATATGTTGGCAGTAAATACGGTCGTTGGATAATCCAAACACGTACGTACCTCGTACTACGTTTTTACCGATTTACAAGACAAGGTTGGCTTCTAGCAAAGCGCCATGCCTACCCAATTCTCCAGAAATATTCTTAATGGAATATTAGATCTATATCAAGCGTAGTATACCGTAGTATTGCGTACATCGATCCAGTATCGGACGATCACATGTTAGGCCTGGGGCTGGAAATGTGTCTGCCCCGTACGAAACATATATCGGACATCAAGCAACTAGTCTCTTTAAATCGGGCAATACTGACCTAGTCATATTGTCCCGACGGTTGCAACCTTTTATAGAGCACTAGTTCTGTATCCTGCGTGATCATCAACTCCATATGTCTGAAGTGACACTTCCATCTTGACATCACACCCAGTGCACTACGATTCCTGATAAACCCAGAAGAGGTGAACACAGAACCAGTTAAGGTCCCCCAACCACCAAAACCAAAGTTTACCTATTGTCGCAAGTACTAGCGATGCAAGTCTCAGGTTAAGACCATATACACCTACCCTGATGCGGCCTCCCATAGACACGCAGACATACTACCAATGGGATTCCGCGGGGTCTATCCAGAGCGAAGCTGTTTTCCGTACCATCGGTAAAACACAACCTCCTATCGCACTTGCATAAGTATCCTATACTTAAATATATGAGAACTATGACGTTGTGCCCTCACAACATGCACAAGTGCAATACTAGTCTATTCCGCATTATCGATGTCCGATCTCGATAATACTCCGACTAGGGATATTTAATGATTTAAACCTTTATGTATTGATACTGTCTCATATCATCTCAATACGGAATTAATCATATGGACTTTCGCCATTTATATATCAATGTAAATAAATTACAAAACGGCAAAAGGCAATTTCATTATCACATAGTTAATTTTGTACAATAATACAATATCATTTACAAAACAGTGACGCTATGGGTCATAATGTCTAACACTGTTAGCAGCTGAGGTGGGCTACAGCACATGCTAAAGAATTACGGTCTCATCAATGATCCAAGTATGTACTTCGAAGGTTTCATCTGATCGTCAGATCATACATCGTGGCAATGTCAAGATCGAAAAGAACGTTTCAGATGATAACCTTGCAGATCCGCTGACGAAAGCGATATCTCAGCAAAAACATGAGCGACCCGTACATAGTTCAGGTGTTGGACACTTGAGTGATTGGCTATAGGCCGAGTCGGAGATTGTTGGACAATTATGACCCATAGCATCATATTTGTAAAAGACATGGTGTTCTTTGTACAAATTAACTATGTGACAAAGGAAATTGCTCTTTTATCATTTGTAATTAGATTACTTGGATATATAAATGATAAAAATCCATATGATTAATGCCGGATTAATAAGATATGAGACAATATTAATCCACGAAAGGTTTAATCATTAAATATCCCTAGCCGTAGTATTATCGAGACTGGACATCGATAATGCGGAATAGGCTAGTATTGAACTTGTGCGCGTTATGGAAGCTTAACGGCATAGTTCTCATATATTTAAGTATATGATACTTATACAAGTGTGAAATGAGGTTCTGTTGGCCGTTGGATCGGGAACAGTTTCGCTCTGGATAGACCCCTCGAAATCCCATTGGTAGTATGACTATGTGTCTATGGGAATCCGAATCAGGGTAGGTGTATCTGGTCTTAACCTGAGACTTGCATCGCTAATACTTGTGACAATTAGTACACTTTGGTTTTGGTCGTCCGGGGCTTTAACAATTTATGTGTACGCCTCTTCTGGGTTTACTGAGAATCGTAGTGTATTGGGTGTGATGTAAAGATGTAAGTATCAATTCAGTTATATGGAGATGATGATCACGCAGGGATACATAACTAGTAAATGCTGCAGCTATCGGGATAATATGACTAGGTCATGATTATCTGATTACAGAGACTAGTTGCTAGTGATCCGATATATGCTTCGTACGGGGCAGACACAATTCCAGCCCTAGGCCTAGCATGTGACATCCGATACTAGATCGTATTACGCAATACATTGTATACTACGCCTGATACAGATTATATATATTCCATATTGAATATATTTCTGGAGAATTGGGTAGGCATGGTGCTTTGCTAGAAGCCAATCATGTCTTGTAAATCGGTAAGAACGTGGTACCGGGTACGCACGTATTTGGATAGTCCGATGACCGTATTTACTGATAACATATCCATGGATCTCTTGGGTCGCTTCCCAAAGATTCACCGATGACATTTGACTTGAACAGAAAATTAATCTGGGATTAATTACGGCAAGAATTAATATGGGATTAATTATGAGAGAAAGAATTAATCCAGGATTAATTACGTCGAGAATTAATTTGGGATTAATTCGTCGAGAAGAGAGAACGTGATTAATTTGGAATTAATCGGTAAAATAAATTTAATAGTTAAATTGGATTTTTCTATTTAATTTATTTAATTGGGCTAAAATAATATATTGGATATATTAATTGAAATTGGATTTCAATAAGGAATTAAAATTGGATTTTAATTCAAGCGAACAAATTAATTTGGAATTAATTCGTAAGCGACTTCCGTATTAATTTTACTGGGTATTATTATTTAGTTAAATTAGATTTAATTATGTAGCGACGGAAAATTCGTTTAGTCGGATTAAACGAAACCGGGCCAAAAGTTGTGTTGTGTGTGCCAACCAAATTTTGAATTTAAAGTGGTGGGACCCACTTTACTTACATCAACTTTTGACAGGTGATGGAAGTGGTTGGCTTGTGTTTATTGTAACTTTTTCCAACACATCAACTTAACTTTTTGAAAGTTAAGAAAACACACAACAACACACATTCAACTATTCATCTCCTTCTCTCTTCCTCTCCCATGGGGGTGAACTTGGTTATTCTTTTTCTTGAATTTTGTTGCAAAATTCAACTAAGCTAGCACTTAAAGGAGTCAATTAAGGTGATACGGAAACCCATCCTTGAGTTTAGAATTCAATTTGAAGGCTTGGAGCTTTCATTACATCCATGAAAGTTTTGAACTTCTCTACCAATCATTGTGAGTATTTCCGCAACTCATTTTGTTTATTCACACTAGAATCATGTTTAGGATCCTTGGCATGTCTTAGAGACACTAACAATTTCTCAAAGATTGATTTAGACATTTCAGTTCCATGATAACATACTATAGGGTACCCTAAGGATTTCATACCAACATACAACTTCACACTACATCCATGATTATAAATGGTTTCATAGTTTAAATATATTAATTATACTTGAATATATGACAAATTTGTTTTCCGCAGAAATCCTTCCAGTTGCATCCAGTGACAAAAGTAACCTATTAACATTCAAGGCTAAGGGTAATGCAGGTTGATTGGTGAGTGGACATTCTCTTTCTAAGTTGACTTTTCATTTATATTAATTTAAGTAAATACTTATTTTATGCATATAGGGCGTTAGCCGATTTTATTATAGTTATTTCATGAAAGAGAATGTTTTATAAAGTATGATTTAAAAGCATGATTTTATGATTTTTGGAGGCATGGGCGAAAAACCCACCTCAGGCTACAACTTATGGAATTGACGAATAACATGTGCACATGTAGGGCAGGACTGGGGCTACGGCGATACTTAATGCCCCTAGATCCTAAATTTAGGGTTAGGGGGACGGCGATATATAACACCCATAGACCCTAATTTCAGGGCCAGGTAGTAGCATGGATCAACACTCATGGCTATAGTTTAATGGCTTGAAGGACGTCGATACGTAACACCCCTAGACCACTAGTTAGGCGTATAGGGGGACGACGATACGTAATGCCCTTATGCCTCAGGTTTTCAAAGACAGATTTTTCAGAGATAGACTTTCAGAAATAAGATTTTCAGAAATGTGATTTTTAGAAAGGCTAGTTTTATGAAAGTTTTCCAGAGAAATTTTTTTTTGAAAAATAATTGTTTTCAAGAAGAAGGAAGTTTCCAGAAAAGTTTCAAAAAAAGAGATTTGAAAGAGCTTTCAGAAAGGTTCAGTTTTCCAGAAATATTTTCGATTATAGAAAATGAACATTTCATAAGTATTTCTGTTTCCGTTTAAAACCGTCCATTCACTAGGTCGTTCAAACGATCTAACCACCTCCAATCCCAGTGTTTTTGGTTTTGCAGGTATATTCGGAGGACGAGCTCGAAAGGATGGATAATGATAGCAGTTATCAGAGGGTTTGAGTCCACCAGGTCAAGTCATAGACACAGTTCAGTCAGAGTCAAATTAAGTCATGTATCACGTACATTGCATAATAGAGATTATGTGTGCAAAAGGTTAAGGTGACATGAAAAATAGTCGTAAAAGAGAAGTACATTTGATTATACAGTTATCAGTATCAAAGTACATTGTTGTTGTTTTGGGCAATAGTCTCATGTATGAGTTTATATTTGAGTTAAAATTGTAGTAAGGATCACAGTTAGAAAGTCAGAGGCTCATGGGGATAGTACGACCTATTCCCTGCTGGTAGCATATTCGGAAGAGGGATTGACAAGCTCACAAAGTGATCTTTTACTCCCAAGTATAAGAGAGTCGAAGTAATAGAATAACCCGGTAAGTCCGGGATCGATCCACAGAGAATAGATTTATTAAAATAGAACGATAAGAAGAGTGAATAGAAAAAGGTTTTATTTATTGAAGTTGTTGGAAACTTTTAAGTGAAAATGCAATAATAAAATGAAATGTTGGAGTTAAGGGATCCACTTTTAATATTTCAAATCTAGAAATATCTCTTAATTATAATATATAAATTATCATTGTTACCCAATTAATTTATCTTAGGAATTAATTATGCCAATATATAGAACCGGCCATAAAGGCGGTAGTCATTTCTGTAAATAACTAGTCTTGCCAAAGTACTAAATATGTCAGAAACATAAAACCAGCCATAAAGGCGATGATACCATTTGTCTATAACAAGTCCAGTTAGATACTCAATTATGCTAAAATCGTATAAAACCAGCTATATATGAGGTAGCAAGATATAACGAGCCATATATGGGGTAGCCAATTTTATCAATAATTAATCTAGATCTAAATCAAGTTTTAATCATTAGATTACAATTTATTTATTACAATGTAAGCGAGATTGATCTAAGTTTTCATTATAAAAGCTTCACCCTTTGGCCCAGCAAAAAGAAACTAGTTACTCATTTTGTAATTAAAAATACTCGTAATTTTATTACTGAAAGAAAATGGCATTATAGAAAGCTGAAAATAATAAACACAGAAGACACTCTCTTCCAAAGTCTATAGAGAAATCGGAAAGAAAGAATGAAAATTTCTTCTACCGAAAGCTTTAATTTATAGGCAAAATTGTGTCCACGCGTCGCGACGCAGATGCTAGTTGTGTACACATGTCGAGAGATTAGGGCGTCACGACGCTGAAGTCCTGCGCCTTTCGATGTGAAAGGCGGTGCATGTGGTGTCTTTATTTTCATTGGTACGTCACGACGCTAAGGCCTTGTGTGTCTGCGACGCGCCTGTTGAAATTCCATTTTTGCCCATTTTCCAAGTATGGTTTTTCCTATCGAGCTTTCGAGCAGTATTTTACCTACCAAATAACAAATATACACAATAAAAATATACAAAACATAACTTAGAATATTATTTTACAGACGTGCTAAATTAAGGAGATTAGTGAAACTACAAGTGTAAAACGATTGATTTTGCTTATAATAAATATGCATTTTTTAGTGTTCATCAGGGATGTTACAAAGATGGTATCGAAACATGGTCTAATGAGTCAGTGAATGCAATGGGTATAGTGTTAGGGGTCTTGTATACGTAGTATGCACATGATACTAGTAAGTGAGGCACTACCTCTCCAGTATCCGATTCTCGAGTACGTCTTCAAGCCCTATAGACAGGTTAGTGAATAATTCTCAAGCTATTCAAATATTCTCCCTCATGAAGCAATTATATTCCTTGTTCTAGTTGAAAATCCTTCCATAGTCATTTTGAGTTACTACTAGAAGTTCAAGACACGTTACGAAAATAAATAGTAATGTTCTAAGAATATCTACCCAAGAGAGTAAAAGAGAAAAAGAAAGCCAAAAGAAAAGTGTGATGTATAGATGCTCAGAGTAACCAGAAGCAATTAGAGGTGAAGATACAAAAACAGATAGATAAGGAAGAATTAGAATCTATAGTAGAAAAGAGAATATAATAAGTCTGAGAAGAGAAAAATGCCAAGTAGACCTAAGTAAGGTCTATTTCCTTCTCGTAAGATTCTTTCCTTCCTAGTAAGACTTCTTCCCTCATAAGAAAATTCCTTCTAGTAGACCCAATACCCTTGAGTACCTCATATAGATAGCAAGCTCCACCGAGTAATGAAGTGTAACATCCCCAATCCAGAGATGTTACCAACAACTAATGGGCCATTCTATTCCCCTAAGCCTCTGTTTTTTTACAACTGCTAATCTCGTTTCATATATAAACTCATGTCTGGAACCAATGCCCACTATATCAACATAAATGCATAACATTTTTCATACAAAATACTCAATTTTAGTATACATTACAACTCTGACAGTGAATACTTATAATGCATTACATAAGCAATCTTTACTATATGACGCATGACATTCACCGACTCTAACTGAACTGATATCTATATCTGACTTGGCCTGGTGGACCGAACACCCTAGTGCTGCCATTAATATCCGTCTTCTCGAGCTTGTCCTCCAGGTAAACCTGTAAAGCAAAGAAACTGGGAGTGGGGGGGTTAGATCGTTTAAATGATCTAAGTGAGTGGATAATTATAAAAAAATAGATATTAAAATACACTTTGTAAATCCACGTTCTATAAAAAAAAATCTCAAATAATCGTTTCTGAAATCACTCCCATTATCTTAAAACAACTTCCTTTCTGGAAAACTTTTCTAAAAACTACTTCTGGTTTGTAACTCTCTCTGAATTCCTCGTAAAATAGTACCTTCTGAAATTCTTTCTTAAAACTTTCTTTTCTGTAAGTCTGTCTTTGAAAATCCGATTATGAAAATCTATTTCTGAATGTCTATTGAAAACCTGACGCATGGGGGCATTACATATCGCCGTCCCCCCATACGTCTAACTAGAGCCAGAAGTGCAAATCCGTGACTTTGGGACGTTACGTATCATCGTCCCCCAAAATATGCCACTACCTGTCCTTGAAACTAGTGGTCTTGGGGCGTTACATATCACCGTCCCCCAAGCCACTTAACTAGAACCAGAGGTGCGGATCTATGTTACCCTCCAAGCTCTGAATCTAGGATACATGGGTATCTATCATCCGTAGTCTGGAACTGCATATGCACACGATGTCCGAGTCCGTCATTTCTATCTGAGTCAAGTTACATACTGAGGTGGATTTTTCCCGAATGCTTCGAAAACATAAAGTCATGCTTTGAAAACATTTATTTCCTAAACCATTTCTCGAAACATGCTTAATCAAAATATGATTGAAAGCAAACTTAGCTAATGCACTAAATACAGAAAATTAAGTATGATATTTAAAACAATTATAATGTAAAATCAACTTAAGAACAGAGTGTTCACTCACTGATTTGGAATCTGGCTGGTATTACTCACTTGCTGAATGAAATTGCGGTTCATGCAATGATCTATAATTGATAACTTAATTAGAACACAAGTCGCAGAATATGTTTTGAAACTATTGTCACTACATGACATACTATTCTTGTGACATGAAAAATTATGTGTAAAAGAGTCGATACGAGACCATAAGGATGGCCCGTAACATCGTGAGCTGGAATTGAAAAGGCTGAACTAATTCCAAAAATTTGTCCTCACATCGCAAAGCTGGCTCCTTAGCGTCGCAACACACACACAAATAGAATTGGGCAAAGAGCACTTCTTGAATTCGCGTCGTGACGCTAGCTCGTTGGCGTCGTGACGCTAACACGACAGAACTGAAACATAGAGCAATTCTTCATTACGTAACGCCTAACACCCAACTTAACATAAATCATTTCATATCCTTAATCCAAACACAAATCATTTATTCTAAGTATCATCAAATCACAAAAGAAAACCCCCAGCACATCTATATACTTATAGATGTTATCCAACACTAATACTATAATGACACTTTCCAAAATACATGTTAGCAATCTAATCAAGTCAATTAGGCAATTCCAACTTCTATGGTTTCTAATGTGCGAATTGGGGGTTCATTTTCTTGCCCAAAATTGATAAATAAAGAAGGAAGTAGATTTGGAAGCTTACTTTGTGTGCTTGGAACTTGACAATCATCATCATTCCATCAATTTTTCCATGAGAAATGAAGAAAATATGGAAAGTTTTTCCCTTGCCCTAGCTCACGTTTTTATCTTGAGAGAGATGAGTGAATAGTTCCTTATTTATAGGCAAGGGTTGATTTATTTTTTAATGGGATGAGTGGCCAAGATTGTGGCACACCTCCAAATTCTAGTCTATTCCTGAAATCACTGTAGCAGTGACAGAATTGGTGATATTTTGACCTGTTTCAGGTTCGAATTTGGAGAAATGTCCAACTCAAAAGTTGTAGCTCCCGGTCTAAGCTTTCCGATGATATAAAATTCATAAAAATCAGAGATGATTTGAAAAAGTTATGCTCTAAATACTATGGGTTATTCGGAAGGGAACGTAAGCTAAGTTCCGCTTCGGAATTGTAAGAAATTTTCTGAATGTCCCAAATGTCATTTTATGAGAACTTACTTGCTCAAACATGATTTATATAAAGTATTGTGCCTTCGAAAACATAATATCCGTAAGCCTCTGGTAACGTACAAGTCGCCGAGTCACCGGATGTTATAAATTCTTCCTCCCTTAAATATGATTCGTCCTCGAATCCTCTTTAAAACTGGAATTCTGGAGTTTTTCCAGACCCGAAATTCTTGATACTGAACATCTTATCGCAAGTCACATGATTCACATGTTATTTTCTTCAGCCACCAATCTGTAACCGTCTACATACTCAAACTCTACTTCGCTTCATCAATTATATGCACAACTTCCCGATAACTTTCCCTATGTTGTCGTCATACCCTAGGATAATAGAACTATCCTGCTCGATTTGAGTGATATGACTTGGAAGTTATAACTAAGATTGTATTTTATTCCTGTCTGGATGTACTCTTACTTTACTGTAAACTATTTCACATTACTTGGGTTCAATATGAGTTAGCAACAAAGACATTCGTCAAAATGATCATTCATTCTTTAGTTAATAAATATGCATTACTCTTCTTCGTATCCTCATATCTATTTTATGCATAATACCTCTTGAATTCTTGATTGAGTGGTAATTCCTCGTCATTATTTCGTAAAATTCCTGCTTAATATTTAATACTATTTTCAAGCTACAATTATTGTTATGCCTTATAAAAATATCATTTTTAAACTTCTAGCTATGCTCAACATTACTTGTCGTAATCGGGTACTTCCTAATGAGTACCTTTGAAATTTTCTAAAAATACTAGCGTAAACATTGGTTAAGCCTTTTTACATATACTGATTCCATTCTGGTGTAAGTGTATAAAGGAATAATCTCCTGTATATTTCTTTAACGCCACTTACTCCATCACAATCTAGCATTCATCTCAATAACTTAACTATTTAATTCTCTATTTTCTCACTAAGCTTCATCTGCTTATGGGCTCTTTTCTTCCAAGTTCTCACATCTTTGACTATCTGTGGGGCTTAGGACTTCTTAGCGCAAGGTCAGATGCTTCATGTACCTTTTGCCACTAGTGTTATCTACTGAATGGCTTTTTTACTAAGGAGGTTAATTCTGGGTAGCTTCTTTGGGATCTTTCTCAATTAGCTAATGACTTAGAAGCAATGTTCTTAAGTTGAGCTTAACTGTATGTATACTTTTGCTTAAATTGTATTTCATGTTCCGAAGTCGATGCTGGCGATTCAATTCTAGCTACAGTTCATACTCTATCCGTACTTTTACTTTCATTGCTACTATAAATTTGATTACGGTGTTCTACACTAACTTTCCCTTCATACTTGGTTGCATTTTGGGATCTCCCTTTTTTTGTTTCTCCCATAGTCTTGCTTTGTCAAGTGGGGTAATTGGACATATGCAAATATACACAAGCTCATAAATCTCATTTTTATCCAATGACCATTTACGTGTAAAATACTTTGATAACTCACCTATTGCACTGAATGTAACTTTGTAGTAAACTTATCTTCTTGATTCCGTATTATACCACACATTTACCAAACTACCCATACCCGTGGCTATCCGATTGACTTAACTATGTCTGGTTACTTCATATAGATTACGTGAGGTAAAACATAATAGAACTCGGGTTTCATTCTAATACCGAGAAACCTTGATGTTACACAGACTTGTCATCGCTGACTTGACCCTCTCTTCTACTGTTGTCGCACCTCGACAGTTCCGCTTCTAACCCTTTGACTTATTTACCTTTTTGTCTTCTTTCCTGCTCTATTCTATACTTGGAAGTTTTGTGGTCTATATCTCTGTTTTCTTATTTGGAGGATATCATCTCTTACATGTCCCTAGCCATATCTAACACTATTCTTTTATATTCCAGTCTTTGCTACACTAATACTTTATCTTTTCATCGCTCCATCTAGACAACTTCTCTTTTAAATCTCTCACTTAGAGCTATTTTCTTCTTCTATTCTGCTCTTGTACTATATCCAAAGGTTTTATGTTTCAGTCTGCTTTCACTACGCATACACTTGTTTCTGGGAGTATTTTGAGGCGAACATCGAGGTCCATCTTGTTGATGTTGCCTAGCGAGGGATGGTAGGGTGGGGATTTTTTGTGGAGTCTTATGGTTGCGATGTTCTCACTAGCTATCCGTGCTACTTATCTATAAGCTTAGGAATCTCTTGTTTACATATTTGGTGTTGGCTCCCAGACTTCGGTACTTCTGCTAAAAAAACTATCTAAATTACCTCCTTCAACTTTACTCGTAATTTACCTCCGGTTATTGGTCATACTGCCTCTTAATGAGAACCTCCATAAGGTTCATGCTCTCTCAAACTCCTACCATACTCCCACTGTTATTCTTCCTTCCTAAGGTTTGCTCTATTACTTGACTTTCCTCATTTTCTCTGTTTCTTGAATCTCTTAAGTCCTCAATTCCTTGGAAGCAGAAGTTATGGCATCGCTACTGATCCTTCGGCTTGGGTTTTACATTCTCACTAATCATGTATAAGTCGGGTATTTTACTTTTGCGTTGCTATGCATTGCTTACTTTGATTCTTTACTCTTTTGAACCTTTACTTTCTTGGAGACAATTTGTTATACTGTTCTACTATCTTGTTATTTTGTGATTTGTCCATTTTGTCCAACGCCCTCCCTTACTTATTCAAATCCTTTATGGGCTCTAGGTTGAGGGGTGGACATATGCTTCCCACTTCTGGTTGGGTGTCTATATACTTACTAGAGTAGGGATTACTGAAAGAAGAATTATCATTTGCTTTGTCGGGACCTAAATCGACTACTTCATGTCTGATGTTCCATAACTTTTATCATCTATTATGTGGTCTTCATTTACGTTGTTGTCTTTACGCTACGTTACTTAGGTTACTATACATACTGAATTCTCTTGTCACTTTTTGTTTCCTGTTTTCATATCCTATCTCTTGGCTCTAAGCCATGCTACTGAGGCTAGTGGGGGTTCGTTCTTCTGGCTACTTTCTAGATCTCTGCTCTCTACTATAGCTGTAAGCTACAATTTTTCCATCTAATCTTTTTGTCCGCACTAGTATTCTTTGTTAAATCCTGAGTATCTCCTATCTCATTAGTTTGTCCTTTTAAACCTATGTGGACTTCTACTGGTATTGGTCTGATCCATGGGTTTCATTCTAGTATTGGAAACTTGCCATCTTGACTTGTGTCGGGTTCTTTCTATTCTATCCCTAAAAACCTCATTGGTTCCTTTCGGGGTAAATCGCTTCTTGAGATTTGTTGTCATTGTCTCAAAATACAGTATAACGGGTATTGGGCTTTCTTTACGGTTACCTTTATTTAAGTTGGTAATGAATGAGGCAGGAATCTACATATCAATTGATATCGACCTCCTTGTTCTAATACTCCGTGTCCTGGTAGAGTCTATTACTTCTATAAGACAAGTATTATATAGACTCTTTCAGGATAATTCCTTCAACCGATATTACTAAGGGGTGGGAATCTGAGTAGTTATAGATCGTATCTCAGTTTACAACCTTCATTTACTTACTTGCTTGTGGGCTTGGGTTTTGGAATCTATAATCTATTCCCCCTTGTTGACGTCTTTAGGCTATCGGGACTCCATGTCTAATTCCAATTTCTTAACTCTCTTATACTTCTGACTATCCTTTACTATTCAGAGAACTTGCTATCTATACGGGGTATTCAAAGCTACAGGTTTGGCTTAAAGGAATTTTCTAAGGAAGAAAGAAATCTTACGAAAAGGGAACAAACCTTGCATAGGTCTATTTGGCACTCTTACTCTTACTTAGGCTTGCTATATTTCTTTTACTGCTATAAGTTCTAGTGTTCTCTTTATCATTTTCTTATGTATTCTTCCCACTTACAATCTCTGGTTGTTTTATCATATATGTATCATTCCTTAGTTTTCTTATAGCTTTCTTTTCCCACTCCCTTGCGTAACTATTCTTAGAACTTTACTATCTATTCCCCCAACTTGTCTTGAACTTCGGCTAATAGGCCAGGATTACTACAGAAGAATCCTTAACTAGAACAAGAATTTTGGTTACTTTTACAAGGAAGAGAATGCAAATAACTTGGGCATTCTTACTGACCTGTCTATGAAGTTTAAGAATGTACTCGGGGATCGTATACTGGAGAGGTAGTGCCTTATATACTAGTATCTCGGGCATACTACGTATACAAGACCCCAACACTCTACCCATTGCAAGCATTGATTCCCTAGACCATGCTCTAATACCATCTTTGTAACATCCCCAATCCGGAGATATTACCAGCAGAGAATGGGCCGTTCTATTCCCTTGAGCCTCTGACTTCCTGACACTGCTAATCTCGTTTCATATATAAACTTATGCATGGAACCAATGCCTACTATATCAACATAAATGCATAATACTTTTCATACAAAATACTCAATTTTAGTATACATTACAATTCTGACAGTTAATATTTATAATGCATTACATATGTAATATTTATGACGCATGACATTCCCCGACTTTGACTGAACTGATCTCTATCTCTGACTTGACCTAGTGGACCGAACACCCTAGTAACTGCCATCAGTATCTGTCATCTCGAGTTTTTCCTCCAGGTAAATATATAAAATAAAGAAACTAGGAGTGGGATGGGCCGGTTAGATCATTTGAACGATTTAAGTGAGTGGATAATTATAAAAAAATAGATACTAAAATACTCTTTGTAAATCCACGGTTCTATAAAAAAAATTAATCTCAAATCATATTTTCTGAAATCACTCCCTTATCTGAAACAACTTCTTTCTGGAAAACCTTTATAAAAACTACTTCTGGTTTGTAACTCTCTCTTAAATCCTCGTAAAACAGTTCCTTCTGAAAATTCTTTCTTTCTTAAAACTTCATTTTTTGTAAGTCTGTCTCTGAAAATCCGATTATGAAAATCTATTTTTGAAAAACTATTTCTGAATGTATGTTGAAAACCTAACGCATGAGGGCGTTGCGTATCGCTGTCCCCCCATACGTCTAACTAGAGCCAGAGGTGCAAATCCATGACTTTGGGGCGCTACGTATCATCGTCCTCCAAAGCATTCCACTACCTGTCCCTGAAACTAGTGGTCTTGGGGCGTTACGTATCGCCGCCCCCAAGCCACTGAACTAGAACCGGCGGTGCAGATCAATGCTACTCTTCAGGCTTTGAATCTAGGATCTAGGGGCATCTATCATCCCTAATCCTGAACTACGTGTGCACACAATATATGAGTCCGTCAATTCCATATCTGATTCAATTTACATACTGAGGTGGGTTTTTCCCTCCCCCTTGCCTCGAAACATAAGTCATGCTTTGAAAACATCTATTTTCTAAACCATTTCTCGAAACATGCTTAATCAAAATATGATTTAAAGCAAACTTGGGTAACGTCCTAAATACGGAAAAGTAAGTCTGATATTTAAAACAATCATAATATAAAATCAACTTAAGAAAATAATGTCCGTTCACTGATTTGGAATCTAGCTATTATTACTCATTTGCTGAAGGAAATTGCGGTTTTCTACAATGATCTATAATTGATAACTTAATCAGAACACAAGTCGAGGAATATGCTTTGAAACTATTATCAATACATGACATACTATTCTTGTGACATGATATTGTGTGTAAAAGAGTCGATTCGAGACACTAAGGATGGCCCCTAACATCTGAATTTGGAATTGAAAAGGCTGAACTGATTCCAGAAATTTGGCCTCGCATCGCGACACTGGCCCATTGGCGTTGCGAAGCACATACAAACAGAACTGGGCAAAGAGCACTTCTTGAATTTTCATCGTGACGCTAACACAACAAAACTGAAACAGAGAGAAATTCTTCATTACGCATTGCGATGACAAGTGCAATGCATCGCGACACTAGCGCTAAAATAGGACCCATCATCAACTCCTCAATTCCATTTCAAATCTTACAACAACACCTAACACCCAACTTAACATAACTCATTTCATATCCTCAATCCAAACATTAACCATTTATTCTAAGTATCATCAAATCACAAAATCAAACCCCCAACACATCCATATACTTATAGACCTTATCCAACACTAATACTATCATGACACTTTCCAAAATACATGCTAGCAATCCAATCAAAGTCAATTAGGCAATTCCAACTTCTATTATTTCTAAGGTTTGAATTGGGGCTTCATTTTCCTGCCCAAAATTGATAAATAAAGAAGGAAGTAGAGTTAGAAGCTTACTTTGTGTGCTTGGAACTTGAGAATCATCATCCTTCCATCAATTTTGCCATGAGAAATGAAGAACTTTGGAGAGTTTTTCCCTTACCCTAGCTCACGTCTTTAGCTTGAGAGATATGAGTGAAGAGTGCCTTATTTTCAGGTAAGGGCTGGTTTCTTTTTTAATGTGATGAGTGGCCAAGATTGTGCCACACCTCCAAATTCTAGTCTATTCTCGAAATCACTATAACAGTCGTGTAATTTCCATTTTTTGACCCATTTCGAGTTCGAATTTAGAGAAATATCCAACGTAAAAGTTGTAGCTCTCGGTATAATCTTTATGATGATATAAAGTTCATAAAAAATAGAGAATGTATGAAAATGTTATGCCCTAAATACTAAGGACTGTTCGGAAGAGAATGTAAGCTAAGTTCCGCATCGGAACTGTAAGAAATTTTCCAAATGTCCCAAATGTCATTTTATGAGCACTTACTTGCTCAAACATGATTTATATCAAGTATTATGCCTCCGAAAACATAATAGCCATCAGCCTCTGGTAACGTACAAGTCACTGAGGTCACCGAATGTTACACAGAAGATAGTCAGAAAGATAAAAGAAGAAAGAAATCGAGATTTGTCAAAGAATTTCCAATAGACGTAAGTACCACAAAGGATGTAGGGATTCTAGATACCTCAAACTCAGACTCGTAAGAAATAGAGTGAATGAGCGTCGTAATGGAAAAAGATTAGTTGTCTCATCCAAAGAAACTAATATAGATAAAGTCTGACCTACCAAAATCCTCGCCACTTAGTGATACCAGTTAAAGAATTTGTCCTGATGGAGCCTATCTCATACCTATCTTACATGAGTAATAGACTCTACCACGATACATAGTACTAGAATAAGAATATCGATATCGTCAAGATGTAGATTCTTGTCTCATCCTTTACCAACATAGATAAAGATAATCGTAAAAAGCCCAATACCCATAATGCGATATCCTAAGACAAAAATAGAGAACACTGAAAGATAGATTACTCAGAAAAGGATCAAGAAGGCTGATAAGGCTAAAGAATTGAGAATTTTACATAGACCAAGATTGGCAAGTTGCAGTACTAGTAAGAACCTATAGATCAGACCAATGCCAATAGGAATCCATATGAGTTTAAAAAGACAAACCCACGAGATTAGAGATACTCAGAAGTTAACAAAATTACCACTACAAACAGTAGGTTAAATGGCATAACTATAGTCTATAGAAAAAGAAGAGAGTAGTAGTCTAGGAAGAAGTCCAGAAGAATGAACTAGCACTAGCCTCAGCAGCACAGTTTAAAGCTAAGAAATAGGGTATGTAGATATTAAAAGGAGATGCGAAAAGTAACAAAGAAGTTCAGTATGTATAGTAATATAGATAATATAGCTTATAGATAGAAATGATAATGGAGACCTCAGAATATGTGATAAACGTTGTGGAACCCTAAGACATGGAATAGTCGATGCAGCTTCCAATGGATTGATGACCATCACCGAGCTTAAATAAATAACAGAAATACGTATTCAAAAATCTATAGAATGCATGTACTCACCCCTAAACTTAGAGCCCAGTAAGGAGAATAACCAATAAAGAAGCGTATTCGACAGAATAGAAGGATCATGAAATGGCTAGATAGCCGAACTAATAAGTTCAACGAAACATAGATAAGAATCATAAGATGGTAATATTCTATACGAGATAGAATAGTTTGAAGTCACAGTAAATCAAGCCAAATCTAGGAGTCATCGTGGGACTGGAAGCCCTTAAGGGAATAAAGGCCCAAAAAGAGCGAAGGGATCAGAGAGGACGACTCTCAGGAATATAGTACATAACTTATAAAGAGTCTCATTATATTGAGATGGAATAACTAGTTGGAGAATAACACCGGAACCAAAAGATTTAGTAGAGATGTCCTAAAAACTCGAAGTTGATGGAGTTCTCAGGGGAGTAATGATGTAAGGAGTTCAAGGAACTGAAATAAAAAGGAATCTAAGTAATAGAGTAAACTTCGTAAGGAGGAATAATAAAGAGTGTATTGTAGGACTCTGAGAGAGAGTAACGACTAAAGATGTTTAAACACTATAGACTAATAGGAAGAAGTACAAAGGCATCATGATATAGTTTTTAGAAGGCATGACCCTAGAGAAGGTTCACAATAAGAGGTAGTATAATCGATATTCGGAAAATAAATCAAGGGTGAAGTTGAAGCATGAAATTCAAATCATACCTAGCAGAAGAACCTTAGTGTGGAAGCCAACACCAATAAACGCATGAGTCTTAGGCTTATAGATAAGCATCACGTGCAAATATAGCACTGGTAACTAGTGAGATCACCATAACTTGAAAGGCTTCAAGACCCAAACCCCACCCTCCCAACCCTTGTTATACAAGAGCGGCAAAGATGGACCTCACCGTCTCCAGATATTTCCAAAAATAGTGAATGCGTAAGTGGAAAGAAACTGAAACATAAAACTTTCAGACCTAGTACAAGAGCATAATAGAAGAGGAAAATAACTCTAAGAAAAATAAATTTGAGAAGAGAAGTTGTCTAGATGAAACGATTAAGAGAGAAAGAATTAGCCAAAAAATGACGGAATACAAAAGAACCGACATTAGACATGACTAGAGACATTTAAAGGATTATCCCCCTCAGATAAGAAGACAAAGACATAGGTCAAAAAAGTTCCAAAAAATAAAATATAGCAGCAAAGAATACGAAAAGAACATTAAGTAAAAGGTTTATAGAAAGAACTGTCGAAATAAGGCAATAATAGAAAAAAATGATACTAGATAAATAATAACAGGAATGCCTACATCAGTGATGAAATGAGACTGGAATTACATTATATAGAAGTGAAAGTGGGATGACCGGACAAGGAAAACAAATCAATGTGAAAGACATGTAACCAAAAATTATATTAACAACGAATTTGGAGATACGGAAGAATGTGAACATTAACCAGAACCGAGTCACCAACGTCAATGTTAATAGTAAGCTCGAAGTACATGAAGAGATTGGTAATAAGCTATGAGGTCCCGAGCTCCAGAGATAGATAGAGGCATGAGAACGTGAAGGTCGGAAGTGATACTAGTTGAAACTTAGCAAAGAGAATGAAGAGTTAAATAGATAAATTAAGAGGAAGAATGTTAGGACCAGATTGAGCAATCAAGTATGAGGAGACTCGAAAGTGCCAACTAAAAAGAACCCGAAGACATAGTTAATAAAGTCAAATAAGTTGTTGAGTCTACTATGGATAAAGAAGATATGACTTAGGAGTAACCATCTGAAAAGTCCTAAGAAATATTAAATTAGAACTGATAACTTACGCCGACAATCAAGTTAGAGGATGTTGAGTATAACCAGAGAGGTAAAAATGAGATGTTTGTAATGCATGATAATGGTTATAACATGACATACTTAGCATAAATTTCATGAATTATAGACGAGGAATAAATCTCACAAACAAGAATTCAGGAGATTGTTAACTAGAACCCAAGAACATATGTATAGTATGTGCTAGTATTGCAAGGGGTATGATACAATAAAGCAGATGTTAAGGTAAGACGAAGAGTACATATGTTTGCTACCTACGTGATAAACGAACAGCTTGATAAGGATCTTAGTTATTAACTCAAACTGGACCTAGATAATATAAATAGTTTTCAGCAAAGTAAAATTTCACGCAGATAGATTAAAGTACATCCCCAGTTATGATTTTCAAGTCATGGCAAATGAGGTCCGCAAGGATAGTCGCATTGCACTATAGTATGATGACAGCTTATAGGAGACCGTCATGAAGTAATGTGATATAGCTAATAAAGCAAAGTTGGCAATGAATATATGATCAGTTGGAATTTAGTGGCCTAGAGGATAATGTGTAAAATGGGTAACTTGTGGAAAGATCTTCAATATCAAGAATCACAAGACAATTTCAGAATTCCAGTTCTTAAGAGGGTTCGAGAACGAATCATATTTAAGGGGGGAGAATTTAAAACACCTGGTGTTGGAATTTAGTGGCCTAGAGGATAGTGTGTAAAATGGGTAACTTGTGGAAAGATCTTCAATATCAAGAATCCCAAGACAATTTCAGAATTCCAGTTCTTAAGAGGGTTCGAGAACGAATCATATTTTAAGGGGGGAGAATTTATAACACCTGGTAACCCCGAAAATTACTAAATTATGGATGGAATTATACATGATGAAAATCATGTTCAAGCATGAATGGACTCATGAAATTATTTTTCGGACATTCGACAGACCTCTCACAGTTCTGATATGGAATTCATTCCAAGATTAAAACTGGATAGCCGGTAGTATTTGGGCCATAAATTTTTCATACGAACTCTGATTTTATAAATTTTATATCGTCAGAAATCTAAGATCGAGACCTACAACGTCCTCATTGAACTTGTTTCCAAATTCGAACCAAAGGTAGGTTAAAATTGCAACTCAAAAATTTAGATGAATAGTACCTGCAGACATATCTAGAGAATTCTAGATTTCTCTCCAAAATTCAGATTTTTTTCAATTAAAATATTATTCAAATTAGCCAAATCAGTCCATAGTATAAATAATGGCCATTATTCATGCATCACTAGAAAATGGAAAAGAAAAAAATCATTAGAGGAGAGAAGAGAAGAAAAAGAAGAGAGGAATGGAGAAAGAGAGTGAGAATGCCATTTTCTTTTCAAACCCAAAGGAGAGCATATGCAAAGTAACCTACAATAAGCCAAAAAGAGAAGTAACAAGCTTATAAGGCTTGGAGGAGGAAGAAAATCAAATAAGTTGAGGTAAATAAATTTGACCCAAGACTTAAGTTATGGTATTTTAATAATATGATGTCATGATTATATGATTGGCATGTTAGAAATAGCATTCAGGTGAATGATCAATTAAGAATTAGATTTTGTATTAAGAAATGGTCCAATTTATTAATGTTAAGCATTGAACTAAGTTGGGGTTAAGAAGATTAAAGAGTTAAGTTGGTGATGGAGTGTTAGTTTACCATGTTTTAAAATTGAATTTTAAAGAATTGTTTGTGTATAGTTGTAGTGTGAGGGTGTTGCAGGTGCAATTAGGTATGCCAGACATGGAAAAGTTAATGTTGGTGGCCTGGAAACAGGCAAGCATTGCGACGCCAACTTAATAGAGTCACGATGCGTAATGATAAGATAGCCTCCATTTCAGCTCTGCTCGTGTGAGTGTCGCGGTGCACAATAGAGCATGCCCTCTGCATCGGATCTGTTTTATTGTCAAGCATGAATGGACTCATGAAATTAATAGTTAAAGTACAAGTTAATGTTGTAATAGTTAAAGTGCAAGTTAATATGGCAGTCACTAGGGTTATTAGGTCCACATATCAGTTAGGTATGAGCTATATGGATCAGTCAAAGTCAATGTTGTAATAGTTAAAGTACAAGTCGGGTTTAAGTTGCATGAGAGTCTTTACTTAAGGCTGTTAAAGTCAAAGATACCAGACTTTAACATAGCAATTTCAGAGTTATAAAAAACAAAGATTGTTTAATTAATTTAAATCGGGCATGTAGCCCTCTAGTGTAAGTGTGTGATTTGTGATTGTCAAATTATAAGAAAAGCAGTAGAGTTCAGTTAGTTAGTCAGTTAGTTAGAGGCTAAGGGTGATAGCGTAACATGTCGCATGCCGGTAACATCTCTGAGAGGGGGATATTACAAAGTTCGTATCAGAGCATGGTATATGGAGTTAGTGACTGTAGTGCGTAGAGTGTTGGGGTCTTGTATACGTAGTATGCCTGCGGTACTCGTATACGAGGCACTACCTCTCCATTATCTAATCCTCGAGTACGTCCTCAAGCCTTATAGGAAGGTTAGTAAACTTTTCAAGAATCATTTGAATATCCCTCCCATAATCTGAAACTAGAATCCTTATTATAGTAGAATCATTTGGTAACCATTCGTATATGACACCCGAAGTTCAGACATAATAAGTGATAGGAACAACTAGTGAAGTTTTCGAGAACATATGTCGAAAGCTTTAAAAAGAGAGAAAGCTATAAGAAGTGTAGAATTACAAAGTAAAGAAAGACGTATATACTTAGCGTAAGTCGAGATACTTGATTGAATAGAAATATAATTGAAAGTAAATAAAATACATGAGCTTGTAGTATCAAAGAGAATAGAATAAGCAGAAACATATATAAAAATCACAAATAAACTCAAGTAAGGTTTCCTCCCTCCTTAGAAAATCCTATAAAATAGAACCAATAATTTTCGAGATCCATGTATACATAGCAAACATTCTGAAGGATAGAATGTAGCTAGAAAATTAAAGATGCAAGAAATCCGATCTAGTTGTGAAGATTCCTAATAGGTTTGAAATACCTAGAAGAATGTAAGGGTTTCAGATACTCTAGCCTAGAATCAAGACTAAGTAAAACCGATATCATAAGAATGAGCAAGTTGGTTATATTAGGAAATGAGTCCAAATTAGGTGAAATTGTAACTTGACCATTGTCTGACCCCATAGAAAAATATCCTAACAGGGTTCATCTCATACCTATTCTAAAATAGGTAATGGATTATGCTAGGGCAATCGATAAATGACACCAGTTCAAAAGTATTGAACAATGTTTGACATCACACCTGATTGCCCAAAATATAAAAATATATGTGTAAAAAGACCCAGTACCCACCGTAGTATACCACGAAATAAAAATAGAAAACCTTAAGAGATAAGACTACTAGATGGGGATCCATCAAAACTGTAGAAATCAGTAAGAGAGCCAAGCGTAGCACATGGAGTAGACAAGCTCGCCTGAATCTTGCAGCACCAGCATAAGTCCATAGACTAGACCAACCATAGTAGTAACCCGTATAACCCATAGAAATAAATCCAGTAAATGAGAAACGTTGAAAACTCAGGAAATGGAAAAAACAGTACAGTATAGGTCACGATGTGGATAACGCGGCTCAAAGATTACAGCAAAAGCAGAAACCAGAGAATAATTGATAGAGTTGTGTAACCCCAAGCCATAGCAAGACCCATATAACCCTCAGTAGTAAATACTACAAATCTTCTCTACTACAGTACCAACCCTAGTAAGTATTTAGACATTCACCCAAACTATCGGAGAGCCTCGACAAGTTATAGCAGAATCATTTTCCTCCAGATCTCTATAAGATGCGCATATTCATCTCTTGTCTCCATAATTCAGTATAGCCTCAATTGAGTATAGATAGTGACCTAGTTAAACATATACAGCTCTTGACAATAACCTAACCAGATCAGTTGAATATATGAGAATCCATATGAGATATGTACGTGTACCTTTTCTAAAGAGTGGAAATATTTCTGATTAATCTAAGTTTAGCCAAATTTTGTAAAGCTATCTTAGTCTATTACCAAACCTAAATGTTCAAAGAAGTGAGGACTCACGGAATTCGAAGACTTGAAGAAGGTAGAGCATATAACATTTTATAGGAGAAATATACATTTTTCGAGATCGTTCTAACAAGCCAAATAGGGAAACTAAGAAGAAGAATAAGAAGAAACTATCCAAAAATAGATAACAAAGAGAGTATAGTAATGGCTTGGAGTAAGTGTGTGCTATAGAGAATTC
The DNA here is from genome assembly GCA_019454045.1 of Zanthoxylum bungeanum. Lineage (NCBI taxonomy): Eukaryota > Viridiplantae > Streptophyta > Magnoliopsida > Sapindales > Rutaceae > Zanthoxylum > Zanthoxylum bungeanum. Next base: position 41,779 of record SKCR01023688.1, read on the forward strand.
TCGGAAAGAGATAGTATGAGTATCGGTAAAAGGTTGAACTAGAAGAGAGGTTAGACGTTGCAGTTAAGTGGCCTATTAATATTAGTACTTATGTGTGATGACTAAAAATAGACATTGATTCCTCGACTCCTCCTAATCTTATTTAGATAGCTCCGGTAGCGATGAACCACATCACTCGTCCTAAATATGTTCTCAGGAATATGTAGACTTAAGATGTAGTATAACATCTTTAAGGCATGACCAGAGTTACTTTGAAAGAAAAAATGAAGGCATTACCCTTATGACAAGGTATTTGAGGCACATAAATCACGAGGGCCTCAGATATAATACAAAGCAGAAGAAGAATAGAAAGACTTTAGTAAATAAGATGGAAAATGAATTTTCGAGAAGATACAATGAATAAGAGAGTACTAGTCAGTTAGTTACAAAAGTACATGTATTTATACAAGTCTACCTATAGTATTAGACAAACTAAAGACATTAGAGTACCGGACTTTTCCATTTAGGAAATGAAGAAGAAGTGCATCATGAGAAGGATTATAGAGGGTATGACAGTAAGCTCCCTAGGTGTCAAAATAGGGTCTAAATTCCATCAGTTACAGACCTGAAGGAAAAATAGTTAGTAAAAACCTGTATGCTTCCTCACGTGATGCACCTAGGTAGGAGGAAGACAAAACACGACTGTACAAAATTTACTAGTAGCTTCACACGAATAAGGACCAGAGCGACTAGGTACCAGATGTTTTACTAGACAGTGAGTCAGGATAAAACAGTAAAAGAACCATATGGACACTTCAGAGCTCAGGTATTTTAGGTTGTAATCCAGACATGTAATTGTAGACGTTACGATAGTTTACCAATGACCAAAGGAGTAAGATTTCAATTAAAATACAGTTAACATGTTTTTCTAGATATTATATTTCCCTCTCAGCTAAATTCATGATAATAACAAGTCATAACCCTGAAGTGAACATGGTATAGTACACTCGAATGAAGTTACCGAAGAATAAGTAATGAAATATCTTATTCGTTGACAAGAGATAACATAATATTAAACACTGACAGAGAGGCTTCAAGGTAGATTTTCTCGGATGGAAGAGGGATGAGACTACAATAGATTTATCGGAGAGATCTCTACAAACTAAGAAGGAATATGCCCATAGTTTATGTGAATGAGAATAACAATATACTTAAGCCTTCCTAGGATCACCTATAAGCATAACTACCATTATACTTTACTAAGTTCTTGTTATAAACGAGCTTTACAGGTTGGTTTTAAGTGTTATCAGTAAAAAAATGATAGGCACGTGATTGCAAAGAGAAGAAATGTGTTAAATCTCTAAGGTAATAAGATAGTGTGACTGAAGAAATGATTTAATATGAGCGAGTTGATTGTTGATGATATAGTATGTGGAATATTAGAAGCTATTAATGACAAAGAAGGAAATGAAGCTAACTCTTACAAGTAGGAGTATCGTGGTACCAGAAACAAAGAACAAGGTAAGATAAGTTGATGTTATGTATAGTAGGACGCAACTCAATGATACTATTTTAAGTAACACAGTCTTCTGAGGAGTTAGTAATGCAGTAGTTTCTCCTATAATTGAGGTTTATATATAACTAATACCAAAGTTTGCGTAGTAAATTCAAAAATTAGTAGAGAAACCTTGGCCATTAACTGAATGCATACAACAATATTTACCAGAGAGATCATTAAATGGACAACATTACAATAAAAGGTGAAGAACCCGAGGTATGCTCAAAGTCAAAGAAATGAAGGTAATTAAGACTTGATTGGTATTATAGGAAATGAAAAAAAGGTATCAAAAGGAAACAAATGTGGGACGAAATTTAGCTAGCAGGAATCATACATAGGTCATGATAAGGAAAGATCTAGATGGTTGATGTATGGGAAGCTACAAAATTGAGCAATAAACTGTTGGGTTCTCCTAGAACATGCCAAAGATCTATTAAGCATAAAATTTGTGTGAATAAACAAAGTAAGTTTTCGGAAAATACTTACATTGAGCGGATAAATGGATGTAGAGAATACAAAAAAATTGCCTCCTTGAGAAGTGCTCCAAGCCCTCTTTTGAATTCCAAACTCAAGGGGTAAGTGTCCCTAACACCTTTTTTGACTCATTTGATGTGCTAGCAAGCAAGAGTTTTGAAGCAAAAATCATCAACCAATAGCTCTTAGCTCACGGTAATGGAGAACAAGAGAGAGGGGAAAGTTTCAGTCTTGGCAAGAATGAGAGGGAGAGAGTATTGTGTTTTTTATTTCCAAAATCAAGTAACCTAATACCAAATTTCCAAAGTTAGTAAAGGTCTATCACACATCAATTAAAATAAGGTAATGTGTTTTACAAGCCAACACCAACTAACAACTTCCATCAACCAAAAGGTGATGAGATAGACTAGTGAAGTGACTTGATGTGGGCCCCACACTAAATTCAAAATCTGAGTAGGCCCGCTAAACATATTTTGGGCTCGGGTTCGTTAATTCTGAATTAACGAATTTTTCGTTGTGACTTAATTAAATCAAATTTAATTAAATAATAATGCCTCGCAAAATTATTACGAATGTCGCTCGTGAATTAATTCTAAATTAATTCGTTCGCCCGAATTAAAATCCAATTTTAATTCCACTATGAAATATAATTTCATTTAATATATTGAATATATTATTTAATCGATTAATTCCAAATTAATCGTTCTCTCTCTTCTAATCGAATTTTATCCCAGATAAATTCTTGCTGTAATTATTCCTAGATTAATTTTCTCTCTCAAATAATTAATCCCAGATTAATTCTGCTGGAGTCAAACGTCATCGGTGAATCTTCGGGAAGCGACCCATGAGATCCTTGGATATGTTGGCAGTAAATCCGATCGTCGGACTATCCAAATTTGTGCGTACCCGGTACCACGTTCTTACCGATTTACAAGACATGGTTGGCTTCTAGCAAAGCACCGTGCTTACCCAATTCACCAGAAATATTCTTTTAAGGAATACATAATCTATATCAAGCGTAGTTTACCAAATATTGCATATTGCGATCCAGTATCAGATGTCACATGCTAGCCTTGGGGCTGGAATTGTGTCTGCCCTGTACGAAGCATATATCAGATCACTAGCAACTAGTCTCTTTAATCGGATAATCATGACCTTGTCATATTATCCTGATAGTTGCAACATATTAGAGTACCAGTTCTGTATCTCTGCGTGATCATCATCTCCATATGACTGAAGTAATACTTCCATCTTGACATCACACCCAATACACTACGATTCTCAATAAACCCAGAAGAGGCATACACAGAACCTGTTAAAGCCCTAGATGACCAAAACCAAAGCGTACCGATTTTCGCAAGTATTAGCGATGCAAGTCTCAGGTTAAGACCAAATACACCTACCCTGATTCGGATTCCCATAGACACATAGTCATACTACCGATGGGATTCAGATGGGTCTATCCAGAGAGAAGCTTTATCCATACCATCGGTAGAAAAAACCTCCTATTACACTTGCATGAGTATCCAATACCCAAACATATGAGAACTATGCCTTATGCTTCCATAACGCACACAAGTGTAATACTAGTCTATTCCGCATAATCGATATCCAGTCTCGATAATACTACGACTAGGGATATTTAATGATTAAACCTTTAGTGGATTGATACTGTCTCATATCTTATAATCCGGAACTAATCATAAGGACTTTTATCATTTATGTATTTAAGTAATCTAATTACAAAATGATAAAATGACAATTTCCTTTGTCACATAGTTAATTTGTACAAAAACCACAATGACTTTTACAAATAGTGATGCTATGGGTAATAATTATCCAACAATCTCCCACTTAGCCTATAGCCAATCACTCAAGTATCTAACACCTGAACTATGTACATGTCGCTCAAACTTTTGCTGAGGAATGGCCTTCGTCAGCGGATCTGCAATGTTGTCATCTGATGCGACCTTCTCGATATTCACATCGCCATGATGTATGATCTCACGAATCAGATGGAAACATTGAAGTACATGCTTGGATCATTGATGAGACCGCGGTTCCTTAGCCTGCGCTATAGCCCCATTATTGTCACAATACAAAGGAACGGGCTCAGCTGCTAACAGAACTACTCCTAATCCAATTAAGAATTTACGGATCCAAACTGCCTCTTTTGCTGCCTCAACTGCAGCGATATATTCTGCTTCTGTTGTTGAATCGGCAACAGTCTCTTGCTTGGAAGATTTCCAGCTCACTGCTTCGTTATTCAAACAAAATATGTACCCGAATTGTGACTTAGAGTCGTCTTTATCAGTTTGGAAACTTGCATCGGTAAACCCAGTTACCTCAAGTTCTCCATCTCCATAGATTAAGAAATCATCCTTAGTTCGTCTAAGATACTTAAGGATGTTCTTAACCGCAACCCAGTGACCATCACCTGGATCGGCCTGATAGCGACTACACATGCTCAAAACATACGAGACATTATGTCGCGTACATATCATGGCATACATGATCAATCCGACTGCAGAAGCGAACATGATCTGAATCATATTGTCTCTCTCATCTTGAGTTTTAGGACATATGTCCTTAGATAGAGTGATGCCATGTGACACTAGCAACAATCCCCTCTAAGACTGATCCATGTTGAATCTCTTCAACATTTTATCAATATATGTGCTATGAGAGAGTACAAGCAGCTTTCTAGATCGATCCCGATAGATCTTTATTCCCAAAATAAAAGCTACTTCTCCCAGATCTTTCATGGAGAATTTTAATGAAAGCCAAGCTTTCACCGATTGTAGCATGGGAATGTCATTACCAATAAGCAATACATCATCAACGTAAAAGAAAATGAATGTCAGTGCACTCCCACTAACCTTCTTATATACACAAGGATCATTCTCATTTTGAAAGAAATCATATTCTTTTATGGTCTCATCAAAACGTTGGTTCCAAGAACGCGATGCTTGCTTCAATCCATAAATGGATCGATTTAACTTGAAAACCTTGTTTGCATGTTTTGGCTATAAAAAACCATCAGTCTGTTGCATATAAACATCCTCCAAAAGGTTTCCGTTAAGGAAAGTGGTTTTGACGTCCATCTGCCATATTTCATAATTGAAATATGCAGCAATAGCAAGCATTATCCGAATGTATTTAATCATGGCAACATGTGAAAAAGTTTCATCGTAATCGACACCATGTCGTTGACGATACCCTTTCTCTACAAGCCTAGCTTTGTACGTTTGTATGTTGCCATCCATGTTAGTCTTCTTCTTGAAAACCCATTTGCAACCAATAGGCTTTATGCCTTCTGGTGTATCAACCAGTGTCCAAACTTGGTTGGTGTACATGGAATCCATTTCGGATTTCATGGCATCTTGCCATAAAGCGGAGTCGATATCTTATATCACTTCCTCATACGTAGCCGGCTCATTATCCTCAATAAGATTAATATCTACGTGATGTGAGATCAGAAACCCATACCTCTCAGGTTGTTTTCTGACTCTCTCCGACCTACGCGGTTATTGTGTATTAGAAGATTGTGGTACAATATCATCCTTGTTGAACTGTTCGTGTTTCGTTAAGAAATCGGTGCCAGGAACAGTATCACTCCGATTTTCATCGAGTTCTACTTTCCTCCCACTTACCACTGCATTTAGGAATTCCTTTTCGAGGAAAACCGCATGTAGAGCAGCAAATACCTTGTTCTCTTGTGGGTGGTAGAAGTAATATCCTTTGGTTTCCCTAGGATAACGTACAAATAGGCACTTATCAGATTTGGGTTATAGTTTGGTACCATCCAAACGTTTAACGTATGCCCAACATCCCCAAAAATTCAGGAACGAGAATCCCGGTTTCTTTCCTGTCCATATTTCATATGGAGTCTATTGAACAGACTTTGATGGAACCTTATTCAAAAGCATTGTTCAATGCATATCCCCAGAAGGAAATTGGTAGCTCTGTGCGACTCATCATAGACCTTACCATGTCCAATAAAGTTCGGTTTCTCCGTTCGGACACACCGTTTAATTGAGGTGTTCCGGGAAGAGTCCACTGTGAAAGAATACAATATTCTTTCAAGTAATCGAGAAACTCATTTCTTAAGTATTCTCCACCACGGTCTGACCGTAATATTTTAATACTTTTGCCGGTCTGTTTTTCTACTTCGTGTCGAAACTCTTTGAATTTCTCAAAGGTTTCCTACTTGTGTCTCATAAGATACACAAAACCATAACGCGATGCATCATCCTTAAAGGTTACGAAGTATTCATATCCATATGTAGCCTGGCTAGACATGGGCCCATATACGTCACTATGAACGATAGCTAACAGTTCGGTGGCACGTGCACCTTTACCGCTAAAAGGTGTTTTAGGTATTTTGCCTAATAAACAAGATTCGCAAACGTCATATGAATTTGGATCAAATCCGTCCAAGTACCCACTCTTCAAAAGTGTGGATATGCGAGTCTTGTTAATCTGTCCCAGACGACAATACCACATATAAGTTTCATATTTGTTACTTAATTTAAGCCTTTTGTTTGTTACGTTATATGTTTTAGATTGATTTATATTCAAAATATAAAGACCATTATTAACATCAGCACTACATATCTCAATATCATTTTTATAAACAAAACACCATGTGTTTCTGAATACAAAAGTATGCCCACATTGGGCTAAGCAAGATACATAAATAATATTCCTAGTCAAACTAGGTAAATAATAGTAGTCTGATAAAGTAAGTACATGCCCCGATGGCAGTTCCAAAATATAGGTCCCAACAGCCAAAACGGCGACTCTAGTCCCATTTCCAACTCAGAGGTCTATCTCTCCTGAAGCAGTCTCCTACTAATCTGCATATCATGCACATGAGTACATATATGAGTACCACAACCAGAATCAAAAATCTAATTTTTAAAACTAGAAGTAGACATGTTTATATCAATAACAAACATATCTGAAGCCGGTGTCTTGCCCGCTTTGATTTCCTTCATGTGCGCCTTGTACTCATGGTAGTCACGCTTCCAGTGACCCCGTTTGCCACACTGTAGGCAGACATCTTGGGATTTATCCTTTACCTTCCCATAAGACTTTGTTGATTTGGCATGCCCTTTCTCTTCTTTTTTTTCTTCACGCCTCCAGTAGCCTTTGGCCAAGCCTTGGCACACTGAGATGTCAAAGCGAAGTGCGCCTCGCATTTTTTGCCCTTCAAAAGCTCTTTTTCTGCTTCTCGCATCATTGCCATCAACTCTCCAAGAGTATGGTCTTGGTTCATCATATTATAGTTCATGATGAACCCGCTCCAGCTGTCAGGAAGAGACTACAGGATCAAATCTGTAGAAGTCTCTGCATCAAAGTTATGCCTAGTTGACCCAGTTGTTCGATGTCAGCAATCATCTGTGAAATTTGGTGCTCAACAGATGTACCATCTAACATTCGAGAGCGAAATAGCTTCTTCTATAATTCATACCTTTACGATCTAAGGTTAGATCGGTGAAGGTCCTTCAATTTTGCCATCATAGTATAGGGATCCAATCCCTTATTCTAGCGATGAAATGAGGGGTCATTGCAGCGAGCATGACAGATTGAGTAGTTGAGTTGTCATCTCTGTGAGTCTTCCAAAGCTCAAGCTCAAACGGCTACTCAATTTCGGGCTTAGGCCCGAGAGGTCTCTCTATCGTATAGAGCATATTCTCGGCCCCCAGGACAATCTTGAGGTTCATATCCCAGTCAGGAAAGTTCGCACCATTAAAGACATTTTCGCCCATGATAATGTCCCTAAGGTTGATCTTTCCCGCCATCTTAATTGCAATAGTCTAACTATTCAATTAACGATTTTTGGGTACAGTCCTACTGTTACAATAAAATAATAAAATATTAGTCCAACTAATAAATATATAAAATGACGAAAATAATTTGAAAGCGCGTATTGGCAAGTATTTGAACGAAATTGCAAATTCAATACTAGTCTCCTATTATTTTTCGGCGAGCCTCTAACCCTCTATTGAGTACTCGGGAAACCTAGTTTCCTAGCGGGCTAGGATCTCGTTAAATAACACACAACCTTGACTTTGGCCAACAAGCAGTATGATATTTAACTAGGTAGATCTCTGAGATCAATTGGATCTCATCCAATTCCTAGATCCGGTAGGTGGACCTCCAAGTCCAAAACATATATACAATATATATGCCAATATATCCAATATATTTTCCTAACCTTTTCCTCTGAATCAACTAAGTCTTGGCTTTGGCTCAACAAGCTTAATGATTCCAGTTAATGGGGACCCATTGACAGTGGGAAAGCTTCGTAATCCATGTCGATGAACAAGAAGTGACCTTGACTTGGCCAACAAGTCATAACTTGCCCAAGACATGCGATATGGAACAAAGCTTTCGTGGTTCAAACACATTGCGATGGACATTGATCTTTACTTTGGCCAACAAACCAATGCCAATCTTGGATCTTGAGAGAGATGTTGGACAATTATGACCCATAGCGTCACTATTTGTACATATCATGGTGTTGTTGTACAAATTAACCATGTGACAAATGAAATTGCTCTTTTATCATTTGTGATTAGATCACCGAGATATATAAATGATAGAAGGTCCATATGATTAGTTCTTGGATTGAGATTATATGAGACAGTATCAATCCACGAAGGTTTAATCATTAAATATCCCTAGTCAGAGTATTATCGAGATTGGACATCGATAATGCGAAAAAGACTAGTATTACACTTGTGCGCGTTGTGAGGGCATAACGACATAGTTCTCATATATTTGGGTATAGGATACTCATGCAAGTGTAATAGAAGGTTGTGTTTACCGATGGAACGGAAACAGCTTCACTCTGGATAGACCCCTCGGAATTCCATTGGTAGTATGACTATGTGTCTATGGAAGTCTGAAATCAGGGTAGGTGTATTTGGTCTTAACCTGAGACTTGCACCGCTAATGCTTGCGATAATCAATATACTTTGGTTTTGGTCGTCCAAGGCTTTAACAGGTTCTTTGTATATCTGGGGATCGGATTTACTGCCAATTTATCTGGATAGTCCGACGACCGGATTTACTGCCAATATATCTGGGGATCTCATGGGTCGCTTCCCGAAGATTCACCGATGACGTATAACTCGCACTTTATTAATCTGGGATTAATTAGTAGAGAGAGAAAATTAACCTGGGATTAATTACAGAGATATTTTATCTGGGATAAAATATTAATAAAGAGAGAGAACAATTAATTTGGAATTAATCGATAAAATAATATATTCATATATTATACGAAATTGGATTTCGACACAGAATTGAAATTAGATTTTAATTCGGGCGAACGAGTTAATTTAGAATTAATTCGTTAGCGACGTGAATAGGGATTTTGCTAGGCATAATTATTTAATTACATCGCAACAGAAAATTCGTTAATTTGGAATTAGCGAACCCGAGCCCGAGAGTGTTTGCGGGCGCACCCGCATTACGAACTTAAGTGCGGCTCACAAGTCAAATCAAGCGTCAAATCACTAGTCGCATCAAGCGTCAAATCATTAGTCACTTTGAGTGATGTGACAACTTGTCACTTGATTGAGTGAATAGTTGATGGAAGTGGTTGGCTTTAAAAGCCTTTGACTTTTGGAAATTTGGTTTGAGTTTTTGGTATTTTTTTTTGGAAAATTAAAAACCAAAAGACTTAACACAGTTTGCCATCTCTCTCTTCATTCTTCACGGTTTCAAAAACCTTTTCCCTCATCTCCCTCTCTCGGTTTTGAACCAATTTTCTTCTCCATTTCTTTGCTTGACCGAAAATAACAATAAGAAAAGTGATGATTTTGTTGCAAAATCAATAGTGCTATCACACAAAGGAGTTATCCTAAGGTGATAGGGAACCAATTTCATGAGCATGGAATCACCATACATAGCTTGGAGCTTGGAGATCCATCAATGGAGGTTGATCGAAAATGGAGGAGCACACTTGGAGGTGATGACCGAATTTTGGAGGCCAAAAATTAGCTCACTGCCGAGAGCTTCATCATCTTGGAGGAAACGATTTTTCTTCGTCGCATCCAAATCGATCAATGTAAGTATGTTTCCGCCGTACTTCTTGATGTATACACATGATTTTCATTGCTTGATTGATCTTGCGATGCTTAGAAAATTCTAACAATGCTATCTATGAGCCTAATTGAGCATGAAAATATATTAGGGTTAAAATTGGGTAAAATCAATTTGAGCATGATTTGATGAAATTGTTTGATTGAGTATGCTTAAATGATGTTTAATTGAAGTTGTGCATGATCAATTTCATGAAATTTGATTGGATAAATTTTTCCCCAATTTTGAGGCTTGGCCGAATATGAACATACCTTTATGTCTTGGTATTTTTTGTGTTTTTTATCATTGGATGAGTTGGAAAACATTGGGTAATGTTGATTATGGATTCAATTGGATTGAAACCGAATTGGACATTAAAATCCCCAAAATGCCGAGAGCTTACTAACATGAAATGGGTTTGATTTTTGATTAAAATGTGTTGGACATGTTTTGATGTTAATGAGCATAATTAATTAGGCTAATTGATGTTTTGGAATTTTAATTTGGGAGATTAATTATGGCATTACACTTGAGTTATTAAATTGTGAAATGGGAATTTTGGAATTTAATTATGTTGGGCCAAATTTGGAATTGGGCTTGTAAAGTTGTAATTGGGCTTTAATGGGCTTGGTTGTACCAAGATGGGTTTAGGCTAAATTGGTTGGATCCAATTGGGCCCAAAACCATTTCCATAAAGTCCAATTATGATTAATGGACCTTAATATTTTAATTGGGCCTAATGGGCCTAAATTGGTTTCTAGGCACATAAGGGTGATTCCTTTAAATGGGCTTTAGTCTTTGGGTTTGACCCAAGTTGACCAAAAGTCCATGCCTTATGAAATTAATTGAAAGCCCATTGGACTTTAATTAAATTAGCATTGGATGTTAATCGGGCTTTGAGACCCGTAACGGTTAGATTTAGAATCTAAGTGACTAAGTTTGTTTAATAAAGTGTATTATTTAATTTGGAATTAAATAGCGAATTAGTATTAAATGCAAATTGAATTGGATTTAATTTTGTAGTTTAATATAATTCAAGAATTCGTACTTTGAGTACTTATTCGCAAAATGAGTTTGACTCATGCAAAATCAAATCGTTGTTTGAACATTGGATGGTCATTAATTATCAGATTAATTAATTGGATTAGATAGATTGATAACATGCTTGTGTGAATACATGGTTGCGATGCATGAATAATGTAAATCGGATAGATATCAGATGGGTGGGGCAATTTTGGAAATTGTTGTAATAAATTTAGAATTTATTAATTGGACCTGCGTGTCCATCCTATTACCTCTTTACTCTTTGTATTTCTCTTCTCACCTATTCCCCTCAATGTAAATGAGGTTTCTTTAGAAGTGTTATGTAACGGGTAGAAGCAATACTTGTGCTAGCGAGAGAGAGGAAAGAGAGAGATTTGTTCTAGGAACAATGTGTAAAGTATCCATCCGCATATCATTATTATTTAGTTTACGCGCCTTATTATGTGTTTAGAATGCATGTTTAAGGGTGTATGATGATGAGACCTTAACAAAGATAATAAATTGGTTGCCAATTTGCACACGAAAAACCTCACAAAATATTAAGAGTTTTTCCTTCCATTGAGTGATTCTTACTCAAGATCCAAGACTGGCATTGGTTGTTGGCCAAAGTCAAGGCCTGTGTCCGTCGAGGATGTGTTTGAATCATGAAAGCTTTGTTCCATATCGGTGTCTTGTCCAAGTTGTGATTTTTTGGCCAAAGTCAAGATCACTTCTTGTCCATTGACATTGATTACGAAGCTTTCCAAGGTTAATGGGTCACGCTTAACTGGGATCACTAAGTTTGTTGTGCCAAAGCCAAGGCTTAGTTGATTCAGAGGAAAAATGTTAGGTAATATATTAGATATATTGGCATATATAAGATATATGTCTCAGACTTGGATGTCCACCTACTGGATCTAGGAATTGGATGGGATCCAATTGATCTTAGAGATCTACCTAGTTAATTATCATACAATTTGTTAGCCAAAGTCAAGATTGTGTGTTATTTAACGGGATCCTAGCCCACTAGGAAACAAGGTTTCCCGAGTACTCCACAGAGGGTTAGAGGCTCGCCGAAAAATAGTGGGAGGCAAGTATTAAATTTGCAATATTCGTTTAGTAACTTGCCAAACGCGCTCATATCAAATATTACGTCAAAAAATTAATATATTAGTTGGACTAATAATTAATGTTGTTTTAAATAAACAGTTGGACTGTATTCAAACTATTTCAATTGATAGTTGATTTTATAATTGGATTATAGTAATCAATATAATTGAATTTAACTAATTAAATTATAGTTGATTATATAGTTAGACTATAGTAATCATTATAATAAATAGTACCTAAAATCGTTGATTAAATAGTTGGACTATTAGAATCAAGATAAATTGAAAGATTAGTGTTTAAAACATAATCCCGGGGAAAATGTATTTAAACGACTTTAATTTTCAAATTGGGAATAATAAATTTCAGGATAGTCCTGGAAACTAATAAGTTACTTTATTTGATAAAATAACATATTAGGCCTAAGCCCGGAGTTAAGCAAATAGTAGAGCACGATATTTGGAATATTCATGTGATGATAACTTTAGTGCTTAATCCGTTATGCTTGCCAAATAGACTCCTTAATTTCTTAATCAGAACTAAGGATTAGATCCTTAAAGTATGATAATGAAATTGAAGGATCTTCATAGATCTATTTTTAGATCTTTGAAGTACTAAATTGCAATAGTGAACTCTTGGAGAGTTAATGGCTATTCTCAAGGAGTCAGAGCCAAAGTTTGCAATAAGGCAAGAAGCGCAAGGCGCATCTTACTTCGACATCCCAGAAGGCCAAGGCTTGGCCAAAGGCTTCTGGAATGTGAAAAGGGGCAAAGGAAAAATCATTATAATCTTCTGGGAAGATAAAGGACATATCCCAGAATGTCTGCCTAAACTGTGGCAAACGGGGTCACTGAAGTGTGACTGCCGTATGGACAAGGCAGACATGAAGGAATTGAAGAACGGGCAAAGCTCTGACTTCAAATATGTTTGTCATAAATATGTTCACTGCTAGTATTAAAATTATATTTTAGATACTGGATGTGGTACATATATATATGTGCTGATGTACAGAATCTGCTGAGAACAGGATACTGACTTCAGATGAGATTAATCTACGAATAGGAAACGGGACGACAGTCGCTGTTTTAACCGTAGAAACCTAAGATATTAGGAACTACCCTTCGGGTGTGTACTTAAATTAAGAAACTGTTAGAATGTAACTAGTTTGACTAGAAAAATTATCTCTATTTCAGGGTTTAACCCGTTGCGGGTATACCTTTATATTCTAGAACACTAAAGTGTTTTATTTTATAAAGATGATATTGAGATAAACACATTAGATGTGAATAACAGAATTTATATTTTGAATATAAATAAATCTCAAACATATAATATGACGAACTAATAGCTCAAACTGATTTGATCAGATGAGACTTATTTGTGGCATTGTTGTCTGTGACACATTTAATAAGACTCGTATATCCACACTTTTGAAGAATGGGTACCAGGACGAATTTGATTCTATTTAAATAAAGTCTACGAATCTAGTTTAATGGGCAAAATGCCTAAAACACTATTTACTTGGTAAAAGTGCTAGTGCCACCGATTTGTTAGCCCTTGTTCATAATGACGTAGGTGGGCCCATATCTAGCTAGGCTAGAGGTGGATATGAATATTTCGTGACCTACACGGATGTGGCATCGCGTTATGGTTATGTGTTTCTGGTGAAACACGGATCAGAAACTTTTGATTAATTCAAAGAGTTTCGACACGAAGTAGACAAACAAATCGGCTAAAGTATTAAACCGTCACGGTTAGACCATGGTGGAAAATACTTAAGCAATAAGTTTCTCATATACTTGAAAGAGTATAGTATTCTTTCAATGAGGACTCCTCTCGGAACACGTCAATTTGACGGTGTGTCCGAACTGAGAAACCAAATTTTGTTGGACATGATAAGGTTAATCATGAGTCGCTCTGAGCTACCATTTCCTTCAACGGATAAGCTTTAAACAGTGCAAAACTTATTTAGAATAAGGTTCCATAAAAAATCTGTTTGACAGACCTCATATTAGATATGAACAGGAAAGAAACTGGGTTTTCTCATTCCTGATGATTTGGGTATGCTAGGCATATGTTTGGATGATACCAAACTAGAACCCAAATCAGATAAGTGCCAAATTGTAGGTTATCCTAGGGATACCAAAGTATAGTACTTATACAACTCACAAGAGAATAATGTAATTGTTGCTCGCTATGCGGTTTTTCCTAAGAGGAATACCTATATGCAGTGGTAAGTGGGAGGAAAGTAAAACTCGATGAAAATCGGAGTAATACTATTCCAGGCACCGATTCATTAATGGAACACAAATAGTTCATCAAGGATGAAACTATACCAATAATCTTCGAATGCATAAGAACCACGTAAGTCGGAGAGAGTCAGAAAATAACCTGGGGTATGGGTTTCTGATCTTACCTCATAAAGATGTCAATCTTATTGAGGAATACCAACTGACTACGTATGAGGAAGTGATACAAGATATCGACTCCCAATTATGGCAAAGTGCCATGATGTCCGAAATGGATTCCATGTATACCAACTATGTTTGGACACTAGTTATTGTACCTAAAGGCATTGTGCCTATTGGTACTATATAAGTCTTCAAGGAAGAAATACATGAAAGGCAACATACCAACATACAAAGCTAGGCTTGTAGCGGAAAGCTATCATTATCAACATTATGTTGATTATAACGAAACCTTTTAACTGTTGCCATAGTATATCCATTTGGATAATGATTGCTAATGCTGTATGTTTCATTTATGAAATATGACAGCTGAACGTCAAAATCACTTTTCTTAAATGGAAACCTTTTGGAGGATGTTTACAATATCCTGACGGTTTTGTCGTACCATAACTAGCAAACAAGGTTTACAAGTTATTCGATCCATGTACGGATTGAAGCAAGCATTGAGTTCTTGGAACTATCGTTTGATGTAATCATAATGGTATATGATTTAATTCAAGACGATAATGACTCTTGTGTATATAAGGAGGTTAGCGGGAGAGCACTGAAATAAATATCTTAAATAATGATGATGGTAATGATGGAAATGATATTCCCTTAAAACAATCAGCGAAAGCTTGGAAGTATCACTCCGGTCATAGTGGAGATGATGGTAATGTAGGATACGGAACTGGTTCTCTTATGTACTGCAGTCATCGGGATAAAATGACCATGTCATGTTTATCCGATTATAGAGACTAGTTACCAGAGATCCGATATGTGCTTCGTACGGGGCAGACACAATTCCAGTCCCAGGCCTAGCATGTGACATCCGATACTGGATAGAAATACGCAATACTACGTATACTACGCCTGATATAGATCACCATATTCCTGTAAGGATATTTCTGGAGAATTGGGTAGGCATGGCGCTTTGCTAGAAGCCAACCTTGTCTTGTAAATCGGTAAAAGCGTAGTACTAGGTACTTACGTGTTCGGATAGTCCGACGACCGGATTTATTGCCAACATATCCGGGGATCTCATGGGTCGCTTCCCGAAGATTCACCGATGACGTATGACTCACACTTTATTAATCTGGGATTAATTAGTAGAGAGAGAAAATTAATCTGGGATTAATTACGGAGATATTTTATCTGGGATAAAATATTAATAAAGAGAGAGAACGATTAATTAGGAATTAATCGATAAAATAATATATTCGATATATTATACGAAATTGGATTTCGACGCAGAATTGAAATTAGATTTTAATTCAGGCGAACGAGTTAATTTAGAATTAATTCGTTAGCGACGTGAATAGTGATTTTTCTAGGCATAATTATTTTATTACGTCGCAACGGAATATTCATTAATTTGGAATTAGCGAATCCGAGCCCGAGAGTGTTTGCGGGCGCACTCGCATTACGAACTTAAGTGCGGCCCACAAGTCACATCAAGCGTAAAATCACTAGTCGCATCAAGCGTCAAATCATTAGTCACTTTGAGTGATGTGACAAATTGTCACTTGATTGAGTGAATAGTTGATGGAAGTGGTTGGCTTTAAAAGCCTTTGACTTTTGGAAATTTGGTTTGAGTTTTTGGTATTTTTTTTTGGAAAATTAAAAACCAAAAGACTTAACACAGTTTGCCATCTCTCTCTTCCTTCTTCACGGTTTCAGAAACCTTTTCCCTCCTCTCCCTCTCTTGGTTTTGAACCAATTTTCTTCTCCATTTCTTGGCTTGTCCGAAAATAACAAGAAGAAAAGTGATGATTTTATTGCAAAATCAAGAGTGCTAGCACACAAAGGAGTTATCCTAAGGTGATAGGGAACCAATTTCATGAGCATGGAATCACCATACATAGCTTGGAGCTTGGAGATCCATCAATGGAGGTTGACCGAAAATGGAGGAGCACACTTGGAGGTGATGACCGAATTTTGGAGGCCAAAAATCAGCTCATTGCCGAGAGCTTCATCATCTTGGAGGAAAAGATTTTTCTTCGTCGCATCCAAACCGATCAATGTAAGTATGTTTTCGCCGTACTTCTTTATGTATACACATGATTTTCATTACTTGATTGATCTTGGGATGCTTAGAAAATTCCAACAAGAGAACCACTCTATAGAAGGAATTCGCTTAATATTTGTTTAAGGGTTTTTCGCGTAAATTGGCAACCAATTTATTATCTTGGATTATGTCTCATCATACACCGTTAAGCATGCATTCTAAAAGCATAATAAGGCGCGAAATAAATAATAACGATATGCGGATGGATATTCAACAAATTGTTCCTAGAATAAATCTCTCCATTTCCTCTCCCCGGCTAGCACTATTCTAACTTCTACCCAATTACATAATACAATAAAGAAACCTCATTAACATTGAGGGGAATTGGTGAGAAGAGAAATATAAAGAGTCAAGAGATAAAGGCTGGACACGTAGGTCCAATTTAATAAATTCTAAATTTATTACAACAATTTCCAAAATTGCCCTCACCCTTTTAATATCCATCAAATATACATTATTCATACAATATATCCATGTATTCACACTAAGCATGTTATTCAATCAATCTAATCCAATTAATTAATCTTTGAATTAATGATCATCCAATGTTCAAACAACGATTTGATTTGCGCGAGTCCAACTCATTTAAGAATAAGTACTCAAAGTGCGAATTCTTGAATTATATCGAACTGTAATATAAAATTCAATTTAATTTGTATTCAATACTAATTCATATTTAATTCTAAATTAAATAATTACACTTAATTATGTGCCTTTTAGACTTAGATTCTAAATCCAATCTAAATGGGTCTTAAAGGCCCAATTAACATCCAATGTCAATTTAATTAAAGTCCAATGGGCTTTTAATTAATTTCTTAAGGCATGGACTTTGGCAACCAAAGCCCAATAAGGAATCACCCTTTGCCATAAAATTAATTTTATCCCATTAGGCCCAATTAAATATTTAAAGGCCCAATTATTCTATTTGGACTTTATGGTATTTTTTTAGGCCCAATTTGGATCCAATCCAATTGTCCTAAACCAACTTGGCCCAACCAAGCCTATTAAGCCCAAATACAAAAACATTAGCCCAATTCAAAATTAAAGACTAATTTATTTAATTACAATATTCCAAATATCACAATTTTTTAATTAAAGTGTATTATCCATAATTAATTAGTTAAATTAATATTTCCAAAACACCAATTTACCTAATTAATCATGCTTTAATATGTTCAATTCATGTCCAACACAATTGAAGCAAAATCAACTCATTCCATTCTTCCAATACTCACGGCAATATAGCATTTTTATATCCAATTTTGATTTCAATCCAATTAAATCACAAATCAATATATCTCATGCATTTAAACACATCTAATGGTCCAAAAATTCATAATCACCATGAGCTTCTAAGGTCCATCATATTCGGCCATGGCATCTAATTTGGGAAAAATTAATCTAATCAAATTTTCTCAAAATAATCATGCATAAATCTAAGTTATCATAATCTAAGCATAACCAAACATTTAATTTGAAGATATCATGCTCAAATCACAAAATCCCCAAAATAAAGTCTATGAACCCTAATTATTTCATGCTTAAAATTGGCTCAGGATACCATTGTTGGGTTCTCCTAGAACATGGCAAAGATCTATTAAGAATAAAATTTATGTGAATAAACAAAGTAAGTTTGCAGAAAATACTTACATTGAGCGGATAAGTGGATGTAGAGAATACAAAAAACTTTGACTCCTTGAGAAATGCTCCAAGCACTCCTTTGAATTCCAAAGTCAAGGGGTAAGTGTCCCTAACACCTTTGTTGACTCCTTTGATGTGCTAGCAAGCAATATTTTTGAAGCAAAAATCATCAACCAAGAGCTCTTAGCTCACGGCAATGGAGAACAAGAGACAGGGGATAGTTCGGTCTTGGCAAGAATGAGAGGGAGAGAGTGATGTGTTTTTGATTTCCAAAATCAAGTAACCTAATACCAAATTTCCAAAGTTAGTAAAGGTCTATCACACATCAATTAAAATAAGGTATTTGTTTTACAAGCCAACACCAACTAACAACTTCCATAAACCAAAAGATGATGAGATTGACTAGTGATGTGACTTGATGTGGGCCCCACTTTAAATTCAAAATCCGAGTGGGCTCGCTAAAAACATTTCGGGCTCGGGTTCGTTAATTCCAAATCAACGAATTTTCCGTTGCGACTTAATTAAATCAAATTTAATTAAATAATAATTCCTCACAAAATTATTACGAAAGTCGCTCGCCCGAATTAAATCTAAATTAATTCGTTCGTGCGATTTAAAATCCAATTTTAATTCCGCTATGAAATCTAATTTCCTTTAATATATCGAATATATTATTTAATCGATTAATTCCAAATTAATCGTTCTCTCTCTTCTAATCGAATTTTATCCCAGATAAAGTCTTGCCGCAATTAATCCTAGATTAATTTTCTCTCTCTAATAATTAATCCCAGATTAATTCTGCTCGAGTCAAACGTCATCGGTGAATCTTCGGGAAGCGACCAATGAGATCCCTGGATATATTGGCAGTAAATCCGGTCGTCGGACTATCCAAATTCGTGCGTACCCGGTACGACATTCTTACTAATTTACAAGACATGGTTGGCTTCTAGCAAAGCACTGTGCCTACCCAATTCTCCATAAATATTCTTATAAGGAATACATAATCTATATCAAGTGTAGTATACCAAGTATTTCGTATTCCGATCCAGTATCAGATGTCACATGCTAGGACTGGGGCTGGAATTGTGTCTGCCCCGTACGAAGCATATATCAGATCACTATAAACTAGTCTCTTTAATCGGATAATCATGACTTTGTCATATTATCCTAATAGTTGCAACATATTAGAGTACCAGTTCTGTATCCATGCGTGATCATCATCTCCATATGACTGAAGTGATACTTCCATCTTGACATCACACCAATACACTACGATTCTCAATAAACCTAGAAGAGGTGTGCACAGAACCTGTTAAAGCCCTAGACGACTAAAACCAAAGCGTACCGATTTTCGCAAGTATTAGCGATGCAAGTCTCAGGTTAAGACCAAATACACCTACCCTGATTCGGATTCCCATAAACACATAGTCATACTACCGATGGGATTCCGATGGGTCTATCCAGAGAGAAGCTGTATCCATACCGTCGGTAAACAGAACCTCCTATTACACTTGCATGAGTATCCAATACCCAAACATATGAGAACTATGCCTTACGCTTCCATAACGCACACAAGTGTAATACTAGTCTATTCCGCATAATCGATGTCCAGTCTCGATAATAATACGACTAAGGATATTTAATGATTAAACCTTTAGTGGATTGATACTATCTCATATCTTATAATCCGGAACTAATCATAAGGACTTTTATCATTTATGTATTTAAGTAATCTAATTACAAAATGATAAAATGACAATTTCCTTTGTCACATAGTTAATTTGTACAAAAACCATAATGTCTTTTACAAATAATGATGCTATGGGTCATAATTTTCCAACATAAACAACTTTAGTAAAGGACAAGCCTAATTCCGTGAGGATTTCCAAGCGTTGGAAAAGAAGCGGGACGAATTATGTTTCCCTAGCTAGATCAAGAATTCATGGTAACATTCATAATTTATGGAACTAATCGGAGTGATATTAGGTTGAGGAGTAAGAGGCATAGTTCTATAGATTTCTCAGAAATATAGTAGCCGGTAATAACTCACGACCCAAGGACTAAGGATTGCATTTTTGAAGGATAATCGGTTTTACGTATATGACAGCATCTTAGGTAACAGATAAGGTATGATATTTTAGTCGCCCAATTAACACGTAATTAGGATTAAGGAAGAATCCATTTTAGAAGGGTGAATGTAACACCCCGGTCGGACCGGCTATACTCGATAGAGTGAATCATTATGCATAAAACCTTAGAATTAATAAAATATTATAAAAATAGGTTTCACACCTTAGGAATCCTGTCCAGAGGTCCCGGATAAATTTTCAGATTCAGCACTTTCACTATTTATCTGAGTCAACAGGCAACTCTTTCATATTTCAGCCCGATAATTTTCATACTGTAGGCACTATATTTTTGCATGTAAGTCCCGATGATGAGTCTCGTACGGAGGCACTCCTCTTTAAGTTTTGGAAGTCGCGGGAAACTGACGTCGGAAGGAAAAGTCAGAAATCCATATCTTGTTGGACTAAATTCGTTTGCTTAGCTGTGGGTTCGCTCGTTGGACCTCTGTTTTAAAACACACCATTGACCCAAAACCCCCGCAAGCCATACACCAAGCCACACACCAAGCCCACACACACAAAGCCCACCAAAAACCCAAAACACATGCCCAATGAGACACATGCACGCCCAAATTATTCCAAAATAACAAGCACACACATTAAACACATGTTGAAATCAAGCCAAATCACCTTCCCGAATTAAAAGATTCAAATAAATCACATTCCTAATTAAATTAAATCACATTCCTAAACTAAATAAAATCAAATCAAATAAAATCAAATCAAATTACCTTCCTAATTAAAGAGATCATTTCCTTATGACACACAAATTTAATAACCCCCCATAATTATATAATATTCTTTCCCTTCCCGCACAAGGATAACCTCAACCCTATCCTATAAAAAAGACACTTAAAATAAACCCTTGAACCCCCGGAGGGAGAGATCAATATTCACGGCACTTCACAAAATAATAACCCTAATCTCAAGCTTCACGCCCCTCCTCTCTCTCCATCTCATATACACGACACCTCACAAAAATAAAAACCCTAAGTAATCTCAACTATATGTTCTTTCTCTCTCTAGCCTCTCCCTCTCGCCTCTCTCAACCCTAAACAACCATACAAGCAGCCTCCACCTAAGCAACAACAAAACACACTAAGCCAGAACCAATAAGCCTCATTCACAGCCCCACCTCACGTCCCTTCTCACTATAAACAAACAAATAAGCCACACGTCCCTCCTTTAAAGCAACCACCCCACTCACCAACTTGCCACCTTGCCACATACCCCGTAATTCTCCCCACGTGAATCAACAAGCAACGCACCCTAAAAGACATTGCCACGCCACTAACACGTTCATTGCCCCCCAACTTCACGCACAACACCTCACTCCACAGAAACAAACACGTTCATTCCCCTTCAAGCAACATCTCACCCCACTTAATTAGCCATGCTTCATCCTCCTTCACGCAACACCTCACCAGCCCACTCATCCAGCAGCCCCTTCACGCATAATAGTTCACCAAAGCCCCCCACATCCACGTAACAAACCAGAAAACTGCACCATACACCGCACCAAACAGCCCCTAAAATCACCGCAAACTGCCCAGAAAAACTGCACCATAAACTGCACCAAACAGCCCCTGAAACCACCGCAAGCTGCCCAAAAAAAACTCCCTCTAAATCACCACAAAAACTATCCAGAAAACTTCCCAAATAACCACAAAAAAAACTGCAATAAAATACCCCAAAACCGCACAAAATAGTCACCCGGAACTGCCCAAACACTGTGAACAACAACCAAAAATAATGACCAGAAAATAGCAGTAAAAATAGAGAAAACAGCGGCCCAAAATAGCGAGGCGACGAAGGAAAACATTGAATCAGTGAACCAGAAGATTTACGTAGCGGTAACCCTTCCGACAACCGCGTAACGCACTTCCAAGTGACGACTTAAGAGGTTAGACCTGAGGGCACCCTTTTATATTTATCTCCGCTTATTTTCTATTATTTGTTGATACTTCTTCGCATTAGTATTGTTGGTTAATGTATGTTATGGCCATGGGATGAATGAAATATGTGTTATCTCTTGCGGTATATCAGATGGAAACCCGGACGTAAATTCCGTAGCCGAATCCGAATGGACGGTAGTGCGGTCTGCTCTCGGGATACAATGCCACGTACCGCTTGAGAGACACAAATATTTCGTTTCATCCAAATTTATGTTTATTCGTTGTTTATTAGAAATAGTATGTTTCTTTTATGAATGATTTAGTCGTTTAGTATGTTATTTCTTTTAAGCATGATTTAGCCGTTTAGTATGCATGATTTAGTCGTTTAGTATGTTACTTTCTTTTATGCATGATTTAGTTGTTTAACATGATATTTTTTATGCATGATTTATTTATGTTTCCACATGTATTAATTTAACTATTCATGAGATTGTTTGCTTGTCGTTATTCCGACTTACTTTTTATGCATGCAAACTTAGATATAGGTTTTATTTTCATGTACGTAAACCTAGACATAGGATACTCTTGGGAATATATGTTGCGTAGACTCGGTTATATTATTAAATAAATTCGTTCATTACAAGTGGCATAAGTAAGAGACCATTCCAAACCCAACGGTTTGAGGTCTTCCCTTGCGAGGGGTGAGTGCGGCCTTAAATCATTTTCCCAGTTCACACTGGGTGGCGACTCCATTTTATTTCTCCGGTTTAGCTCCCCCGTGGGCTATTCCATACTCCCGACTCGGCCGTGAGCCTAGAACAGCATCGCCGATTTCCGTGTCCTACAGTCTGGCGACTCCACTAGGGACAGAGAATCAGCCCCGAAATAAAGTCTTGTAATGTTTGTGATTTGTGCTTTAGTTAACCGTGTCTACCGTGGGTTGAAGGGGTTTAATCAAAGGCATTATTAAAGCTAGGTAATGGTTTGGTGTCTTCCTTCATTCACTACCTTTCTATAAGGAAAAGCTGTGAAGGCACCTAAATAATCATTACCCGCAGCTCACTGTGACAGACTAATTTGGAGGACTTGTTGTTTATTCCTTTCACCAAGGCGATAAGAGCCTAATAGGCTTGGGTATTTAAGAGAGTTCGTTCCACCCTCCCTATGGGGAATCTACAATGGGAAATCCATTTGACAGTCACTCACGCACTATAACTCGTTGGCACGTACCTTACGGTATAAAAAAGGTGCGCACACTTGGTCGCTCGAACCCTTGTGGGGAGTCCTAGTTGTGGGCAATCATTCTTCAGTGGGAGCCTTTGTCTACACCCCCGTAAACTCATATTGGAACCTTAGTTGTATAATAAATAGAAATTGTCCCTTTATGCTTACGTTTAGGACCATCGTCATTTGGATTCAGTTGGACTTTTTGTCATGAGGTATGGGCTTTTTGGGCCATTTAAACTGGGACGAGTCCATGCTTTATGGCAGCTAGGCCAAAAGCTTCTGAAATGCCAATGGGCCATCTTGTGTTTAGGCCCCTTATCGTTCGAAGTTGTTTAGCCATGTTATCACAAAAATGTAAACATGTTGGGCCTTTTCAACTGGGACAAGTTTGCACCGCGCAATAGTATGATTTAATGCTTTTGAACGATAGTGGGCCGACTTATATATTCCATGCATCGCACGCATACATGCTGACTCGCAGTTTTAAAAGACATCATAGATATCTGTTGGGTTAGGGAGAGGGAAGACTCGTCAAAAGACCATTAGCCAACATGAGTGGATCAGTTAACGAAGATCTCGTATGGATCAGCTGGAAGCTAATCTCACTAAGGTTACCAAGCAACTGCAAGCTTTGACCACTACTATGACTAATATGGCTGTGCCCCGCGCTGCGGGAGGCTCTGAGAATGAGAGGCGTGAGGGCCCTCCGAGCGGGTTGAATGATGATGCCCCCGTCTTTGATGATGACATGGCTGAGTATGCCGTAGGAAGGATAGCCGGGTCTCATGTGGAATCGGTTACCCGCAAGCTGAAGGGTAAGCATGAGGATTTATTGGATTATGAGGTGATGACTTTTGAGGAGCAGCTACCGGGTCAGTTCAAAATGCCTGACATAGCCAAGTTCAATGTGAACGGGGATCCGAGGGTCCATCTCCGATAATATGTTTCTGTAATGAGTTCAGTGGGCTTGTCGCAGCGTCAGGTTCAGAAGATGTTCGAGATGTCGCTTGAGGGGGCACCCGTGGTATGGTATCATGGCATGGAGAAGAAGGTTAAGGACGATTGGAGAGCACTAGCGGAGGCTTTCCTGAAACAGTATGTCACGGATTTGGAGATCGACTTGTCACTTCGCAACTTGGAGAATACCAAACAGAAGCCGGAGGAGAGCTTCAAGGACTATGTGGGTCACTGGAGAAGCCAGCTGCTAAAGATGCAAACTCAACCCTAGGAGAAGGATCAAATCAAGATGATCATTCAGGGTACCAAGCCCTCTATCTATGGCAAGTTGAGGAGGATGACCTCCATGATTACTGATTTTTGACAGTTGAGGGAGACTGTTATGGACATTGAGGAGGAAGAAGCTGAGAAAGTTTTATGGCCAGAATATAAGGACTTTTGGGGGGCCTTCTGAGACCAAGCCCACTACTGCTAAGGTCGCTACCGACAGAAACAGACGATTCTCCAATCTTGGTAGACCTTTGTGTAGGCATTGCATTTTTACACATTAGCCCAATGATGAGTCTCGTATGGAGGTAACTACTTCTTTAGTCATGAAAGTCGCGGGAAACGGACGTTGGAAGGGTAAAGTTGGAAAATGGAATTTTTGTTGGATTTAACCTCGTTGTTTGGCTCCGGTTGTTTGTTGGACTTCCGTTTCAAAGCTTACCTAAGGCCCAAAACCCGAACCAAACCCAAACCAAAACCCACGCCCATTAGACCCACATTCATGCCCATACCCTCTCTAAATAGGTAAATGCACATTTATCACATGCTAAAATCAAATAAAATCCATTCCTAATTAGAAGAAATCTCCTAGATCCTTTTCCTAATCAAATCCAATCACAATCTTAAATTAGGAGATTTATTCCTTATTAAGGAGATGTCATCATCAATAGAAATCCTACTCCTTGTCGGATTAGGAAAGTCTTCTCTCCTTTGCCTATAAAAAGAGGCATTCACCCCAATTCAAAACCTAGCACATACATATCCCTCAAGCACGCCTAAGACACTCATCTAAGCCTCCCTTGCACGCCCAAGGATCTCCTTCAAGCCTCCGTTACCGAATCATCAAGCCAAAATCACCCTTTAGTGCCGCAAATCCACTTTCTTCATCTATACCCTTCACGCCCAACACCCAAACTTAAGCCCTCTTTGCTGCGTCTTTAGCCACCACTCACAGCCCCAAAACACCCTCAAATAAACCTTATTCACAACCTTAAAGTCGTGCAAAATATCCCCCAAAAGCAGCCCCAATTGTGCGCCCAAGTCAGCCCTGAAAACGGCTTCACTGCACTAGTGAACTGCCGAGTTTAGCTTACTGTTCTGGTCAGTATTTGCTGCGCCTTTAGCCCATAAAACAGCCCTAAAATCACCTAGAAAACCCCCCAAAAACCTCCATAAAGTTTCCCTAAAAATATCCCACAAACGCACCTCCCTAAGCCTTCAAAATCACCCAAAACAGTCCGCCAAACCACCAAGACAGTGACCTGAAATGTAGCAGCGAAACGGACTTGAAACAGCAGCCCGAACAGAAAAACAGCGAGGAAAGACGTTGAGTTGGTGAACTAAAAGAGTAGCGGATCATTCACCCTTCCAACGGACGTGTAACGCCCTTTCTTGAGACGACAAAAGAGGTTAGACCTGAGGGCACCCTTTTATTTATTATCTTTCGTTTATTTTATTTATTTTAGAAATATTATTGCATGAGAGTCGTTTGAGGCATGATGTGATTGTTGGATGAGCGGGATGTGTGTTCCCTTTTGTGGTATATCGGATGGAAACCCGGACGTAAATTCTGTAGCCGATTCCGAATGGACGGTATTGCGGTCTGCACTCGGGTTACAACGCCACGTACCACTTAAGATACACATATCTCGTCTCATCCAAATTTGTATTTGAGCATGTTGTAGTTTATAGGTCGTTCATTTATTATTTTAAGCATGATTTAATTTAGTTTTGTTATTTAATTTCTACGCATGATTATGTTATTTTTAAGCATGTTATTTTGATTAGTTTAGGTTTATGTTTGAATAGTGATTCGTTTATCTAATGGTTCAATATGCTCATTGTGTGATATCGTGTTTGCCATTCAAAGACTTACTTTCAAGCATGCAAACTTAGAATAGGATTTATTTAGCGAATGCATGTTAGATCTAAATACCTTTGAGCATGATTATTGAGTAGATTCGGTTAGTTTATTGCACAAATTATATCATCACAAGTGACATAAGTAAGGGACCATTCCGAACCCAACGGTTTGAGGTCTTCCCTTGCGAGGGGTGAGTGCGGTCCTTAAACCTTTGTCCCGGTTCACACCGGGTGGCGACTCCATGTTATTTCGTACTCCCAACTAGGCAACGAGCCTAGAACAGCGTCGTCAAGTTCTGTTGTCTACAGTCTGGCGACTCCACTGGGGATATTTTGAATCAGCCCTGAAATCATGTCTTGTGATGTTTATGATTTGTGCTTCAATTAATCGTTTCTATGGTAGGTTGAAAGGGGTTAATCAAAGGCTTTGTTGGAGCTAGGTGATGGTTGGGTGTCTTCCTTCACTCACTACCTTTTCATAAGGAAAAGCTGTGAAGACACCGAGATAATCATTACTTGTAGCTCGTTGTGACAGACTAGTTTGGAAGACTCGTTGTTTATTCCTGACACCAAGCGATAAGAGCCTAAGGGGCTTGGGTACTTAAGAGAGCCTCGCTCCACCCTCCCTCTGGGGAATCTACAATGGGAAATCCATTCGACAGTTAGTCACACACCGTAACTCGTTGGCACGTACCGTAAGGTATAAAAAAAGTGCACTCACTTGGTCGCTTGAACCCTTGAGTGGGGAGTCCTAGTTGTGGGTAATCCTTCGTCAAACGAGAGCCTTTGTCCACACTCCTGTAAACCCACATGTGAACCATAGTTGTAGGACCTATAGGGGCCACCATTTATGCTTTTGATAACCCCATTCATATTGTGTCTCATACATCACATGCATCTCATGCATACATGCATCATGTTAACCCTCGTGTCTTAAAAGCCATCATAGATATCCGTTGGGTTAGGGATAAAAGAAGACTTGTCAAAGAAGAGTTTAGAAAACATGGATATTGGGGAAAAGGAAATCGAGAAACAGAGAATTTACGGCAGAGATAGAAAGACCATTGGGGGGCCTTAAAAAAACAGAGAAAAAAAAAGAAAAAAAAAGAAAAAGAAAAAAAAAGAAAAAAAAAGAAAGAAAAGAAAAAGAAAAAAAAAAAAAAGAAAAAAAAAAAAAAGAAGAAAAAAAAAGAAAAAGAAAAAAAAAGAAAAAAGAAAGAGAAAGAAAAGAAAAAAATTGTTGTTTGTTTTTAGTCTTTGATAGTTAGACATAAGTCCGATGATGAAATTGATTGCTTTAGAGTGAAACTTTAGAAACGATAAACTCTTGATGTGCTTTTATCTGATACTTTGAGTGATTGATCTATGTTAGACTCGTAAGCACTTGATTATGGTTCTTAGCAGTGAAAACCTGAGTAGTTAGCAAAGTGACTAGTTGAAGAAATTGTAGGTCGGTGAATGACTGTTTGCTTAGATGTCTATCTTGATTTGCTTATGTTATGATGTGTGGTATGGTTGAAAATTTTAGAAAAGTCTCTAAAGAAAAGAATTGAACCACCTATAAGCGATAAGCGTGAAGCTACCCATGGGCGAGTATTAGGACCACCATGAGGAGAAATGCTACCTTAAAGGGTAGGTGTGTTGAAAAAAAAGAGAAGAAAAAAAAAAGAAGAAAAAAAAACAGAGAGAAAAAAAATGAAGTTCAAAATGAAAAGAAAAATGAGAGGCAAAGGAAAAGAGAGATAAAGCCATACTACATTGAGCATGGAAAAGCAATTACGGAATATAATTGAGACATCTAGGTTGGTTTGACCCATCGATCCCGATTTTTGAAACGAAATCATCGAGTTAGCTTACCTAAGGATTAAGCTGTGAAAGAACCTTGGCACACACACACTTTGAGTCTGGCATAGATCATTTATTCAAAGACTTGGATTTGAGTTGCATCGAATGTTTTGAAGGTTCTCTGGTTTCATTACTGAGCATTCTTTTAGGACAATGATATGTATGACTATTGGGACTATTTCGTAGCATGTGGTATATCATGATGATATGGAAGGCCCCACCATATGGTTCATCTTGACCAAGTACAAACAGCGGAGAGCAGAAAGCTAACCCAAGACTGGGGGCGACCAGTCAACCACACCATGAGTCAAGGACATAATAAGATATTGAGTTATGAAACCAGAGAGAAGACTGAGCAATCACCTAGAGAACTGGCGGAAGACCTAACCCAACGGAATAAGAAATCCATTCATGCATGCATGCATACACGCAATATATTCTGCATTCTTTTTTGTGTTTGTTTTGTATTCACAGGTTTCAAAGAAGAAAAGAGAAAGCGGCAAAGGCAAGCCCATCAGAAACAGCAACAGTACAGTTTCAAGAATGAATCATTATCAGTTTCAAGAATGAATCATTATCAGTTTCAGGAATGAATCAGTATCAGTTTCAGAAATGAATCAGTGTCAGTTTCAGGGATGAGTCCCAGGGTCGAGGCCTACATCAGCAAAATCTGGGAATGAATCATAGGGTTGAGGCCCACAGCAGCAAAGTTTTGGAATGAATCCTAGGGTCGAGGCCAATATTATCAGAGTTTCGGGAATGAATCCCAAGGATGTAGCCGACTTCACCAGCAGTTTTGGGGATGAGTACCACATCATTATTGGCATCAGTTTGCCGAGTATGGCACTCCGGGTATGGAGATACAGCATCGGTTCTGCCGGGTATGGCACTCCAGATATGGAGATACAGTATCGGTTCCGCTGGGTATGGCGCTCCGGGAATGGAGATACATCATCGGTTTTGCCGAGTATGGCACTCCTGGTATGGAGACATCAGTATCAGTTTGGGGCGAGGCCCACATCAATATCAACTCAGGGTCGAGGCCCACTTTATCAGCAGTTTAGAGAATGAATACCAGGGCCGAGGCCC
The DNA here is from genome assembly GCA_019454045.1 of Zanthoxylum bungeanum. NCBI lineage: Eukaryota > Viridiplantae > Streptophyta > Magnoliopsida > Sapindales > Rutaceae > Zanthoxylum > Zanthoxylum bungeanum. The sequence goes on from SKCR01023688.1 coordinate 71,442, forward strand.
ACGTCGTCAGAATTTGGAATGAATCCGGGAATGGATCCCAGGGTCGAGGTCCACCTTATCAGCAGTTTTGGGGAATGAATCCCAGGGTCGAGGCCCACATCGTCAGAGTTTCGGGAATGAATCCCAGGGGAAGGAATCCCACATCGCTAGAGTTTTGGAGTGAATCCAGGGAATGAATCTCCGGGCTGAGGCCCACGTCGTCAAAATTTGGAATGAATCCAGAAATGGATCACAGGGGTGAGGCCCACCTTGTCAGCAGTTACGGGAATGAGTCCCAGGGTCGAGGCCCACATCAGAAATCAGCAACACTCTGGGGGCGAGGCCCACATCATTATCGGTATCAGTGTTGCCGGGTATGGAACTCTGGGGGCGAGGCCCACATCATTATCGGTATCAGTCTTGCCGGGTATGGCACTCTGGGGGCGAGGCCCACATCATTATCAGCATCAGTTTTGCCGGGTATGGCACTCCGGGTATGGAGACATCGGATTAGTTTTGCCAGGTACGGCACTCCGGGTATGAGGATATTTCGGCGACACCTTAGGTACGGGGTTAGCACGTCAGGTATGGCATGTGGACTATGTGGATTATGTGGACTACCGATGACTATCGTGGACTATGTGGACTATGAGGATTGTGTGGACTACCATGGACTATGTGGATTACTGTGGACTACCGTAGAGTATGTTGACTATGTGGACTATTGTGGACTACCGTGGAGTATGTGGACTATGTGGACTACTGTGGACTACCGAGGAGTATGTGGACTACCGTGGACTACCGAGGAGTATGTGGACTATGTGGACTACCATGGACTACTGTGGAGTATTTGGACTATGTGGATTACCGAGGAGTATGTGGACTATGTGGACTACCGTGGAGTATGTGGACTACGTGGACTACCGAGGAGTATGTGGACTATGTGGACTACTGTGGACTACCGAGGAGTATGTGGACTATGTGGACTACTGTGGACTACCGAGGAGTATGTGGACTATGTGGACTACTGTGGACTACTGAGGAGTATGTGGACTATGTGGACTACTGTGGACTACCGAGGAGTATGTGGACTATGTGGACTACCGTGGACTACCGAGGAGTATGTGGACTATGTGGACTACCGTGGACTACCGTGGAGTATGTGGACTATGTGGACTACCGTAGAGTATGTGGACTATGTGGACTACCGAGGACTACCGAGGAATATGTGGACTATGTGGACTACCGTGGAGTATGTGCAGTATGTGGACTACTGTGGACTACCGTGGAGTATGTGGACTATGTGGATTACCGAGGAGTATGTGGACTATGTGGACTACCGTGGACTACCGCGACACCCTAGGTATGGGGTTTAGCACGCCAAGTTTGGCATTGTGGACTACCGCGACACCCTAGGTATGGGGTTTAGCACTATCAACTCAGCACAGAAGGCATACCAGGTGGCAGCTGGCGAGCCAGGTAAGTGAAAATGCATTGCATGTACTTTGATAGGATTGTCATTGTCCAACACTGCACAAGTCCCATCAAAGTCGGGGCGACTGTAGGCATTGCATTTTTACACATTAGCCCAATGATGAGTCTCGTATGGAGGCAACTACTTCTTTAGTCATGAAAGTCGCGGGAAACGGACGTTGGAAGGGTAAAGTTGGAAAATGGAATTTTTGTTGGATTTAACCTCGTTGTTTGGCTCCGGTTGTTTGTTGGACTTCCGTTTCAAAGCTTACCTAAGGCCCAAAACCCGAACCAAACCCAAACCAAAACCCACGCCCATTAGACCCACATTCACGCCCATACCCTCTCTAAATAGGTAAATGCACATTTATCACATGCTAAAATCAAATAAAATCCATTCCTAATTAGAAGAAATCTCCTAGATCCTTTTCCTAATCAAATCCAATCACAATCTTAAATTAGGAGATTTATTCCTTATTAAGGAGATGTCACCATCAATAGAAATCCTACTCCTTGTCGGATTAGGAAAGTCTTCTCTCCTTTGCCTATAAAAAGAGGCCTTCACCCCAATTCAAAACCTAGCACATACATATCCCTCAAACACGCCTAAGACACTCATCTAAACCTCCCTTGCACGCCCAAGGATCTCCTTCAAGCCTCCATTACCGAATCATCAAGCCAAAATCACCCTTTAGTGCCGCAAATCCACTTTCTTCATCTATACCCTTCACGCCCAACACCCAAACTTAAGCCCTCTTTGCTGCGTCTTTAGCCACCATTCACAGCCCCAAAACACCCTCAAATAAACCTTATTCACAACCTTAAAGTCGTGCAAAATATCCCCCAAAAGCAGCCCCAATTGTGCGCCCAAGTCAGCCCTGAAAACGGCTTCACTGCACTAGTGAACTGCCGAGTTTAGCTTACTGTTCTGGTCAGTATTTGCTGCGACTTTAGCCCATAAAACAGCCCTAAAATCACCTAGAAAACCCCCCAAAAGCCTCCATAAAGTTTCCCTAAAAATATCCCACAAACGCACCTCCCTAAGCCTTCAAAATCACCCAAAACAGTCCGCCAAACCACCAAGACAGTGACCTGAAACGTAGCAGCGAAACAGCAGCAAAACGGACTTGAAACAGCAGCCCGAACAGAAAAACAGCGAGGAAAGACGTTGAGTTGGTGAACTAAAAGAGTAGCGGATCATTCACCCTTCCAACGGACGTGTAACGCCCTTTCTTGAGACGACAAAAGAGGTTAGACCTGAGGGCACCCTTTTATTTATTATCTTTCGTTTATTTTATTTATTTTAGAAATATTATTGCATGAAAGTCGTTTGAGGCATGATGTGATTGTTGGATGAGCGGGATGTGTGTTCCCTTTTGTGGTATATCGGATGGAAACCCGGACGTAAATTCTGTAGCCGATTCCGAATGGACGGTATTGCGGTCTGCACTCGGGATACAACGCCACGTACCACTTAAGATACACATATCTCGTCTCATCCAATTTGTATTTGAGCATGTTGCAGTTTATAGGTCGTTCATTTATTATTTTAAGCATGATTTAATTTAGTTTTGTTATTTAATTTCTACGCATGATTATGTTATTTTTTAAGCATGTTATTTTGATTAGTTTAGGTTTATGTTTGAATAGTGATTCGTTTATCTAATGGTTCAATATGCTCATTGTGTGATATCGTGTTTGCCATTCAAAGACTTACTTTCAAGCATGCAAACTTAGAATAGGATTTATTTAGCGAATGCATGTTAGATCTAAATACCTTTGAGCATGATTATTGAGTAGATTCGGTTAGTTTATTGCACAAATTATATCATCACAAGTGACATAAGTAAGGGACCATTCCGAACCCAACGGTTTGAGGTCTTCCCTTGCGAGGGGTGAGTGCGGCCTTAAACCTTTGTCCCGGTTCACACCGGGTGGCGACTCCATGTTATTTCGTACTCCCAACTAGGCAACGAGCCTAGAACAGCGTCGTCAAGTTCTGTTGTCTACACTTTGTCAAAGGTGCTTGAGAAGTTGAAAGGACAAGGACTCCTGAAACCTTTAGAACCTAGACCAATTCCAGACCATGTGCCACATTATTTCGACTTAAACTAATATTGTCACTTCCACCAGGAGAAAGGACATGAAACTGACAATTGTACCTATCTTAGGCATGAGATCCAAAACCTCATTGACTCCTATAAAATACCCGACCCAGAAAGAGAACAACCCAACACATACAGAAATCCTCTACCTAATTACCACTCCGTTCCACCACCCACCTACATGATCAACTCTGGCCTACCCGAAAATTTTGTCCTCCAAACTCTCAACCACCGAGCTTCTTGCATAGAGATAGAAGATGGCAGTAGTGAAGACCATAGGCTGAGGAAGAAGACAATGCCGCAGATAATGAAGATGATTTCCCTGGTTTATTTGATTACAATCCTGCATTTTTGATAATAAAGATATTGATTTTGCCTACTTGTTCGAGTTTTTCCTCAATAGTTAAAGCATTAGTCCGATGATGAAATTATTTGTCCTAGGTTGGAACCTTAGAAACGATAAGTGCGAGATATACTCCCATCCGGTATTTTGAGTGGTTGATCTCGAATAGACTCGTGAGCACTTGATTACGAGATCTTAGTGGTAGAAGCCTGAGTAGTCGGCGAGATGACTAGTTGGGGAGATGGCGGATCAGTGAATGACCGTTTGCTTAGATGTCCATCCTGGTTTACTTATGTTACGATACATGATATGGTTGGAAATGAAGAAAAAGTCTCCGAAAAGAAAAGGAAAAATAGACCACCTATAACCGATAAGCGTGAAGCTACCCATGGGCGAGTATTAGGACCACCAAGAGGAGAAATGCTACCTTAAAGGGTAGGTGTGTCGAAAAAAGAGAAAAAAAGAAAAAAAAAAGAGAAAAAGAAAAAGAAAAGAAAAAAGTTCAAAGAAAGAAAAGAAAGAGACGAAAGAAAAAAGAAGGAGAAAACCATATCATGTTGAGTACGAGAAAGTAATCACAAAGTATGATCAAGACATCTAGGTTGGTTAGACCCACTGATCCAATTCTCTAAGGCAAAATCATCGAGTTAGCTTACCCAAGGATCCAGCTGCAAAAGAACCTTAGCACACACACACTTTGAGTCTGGTTCAGATCATTTATTCAAACGGTTAGATTTGAGTTACATCGAGCACTTTGAAGGTTCTCCGGTTTCGACACTGGGCATTCTTTGAGGACGATAATATGTGTAACTATTGGGACTATTTCGTAAGAGGCAATACAATATATTGGTATGGAAACGTCGGATCACATGATCTACTTTGACCTAATGTAAGAAGCGAATAGCAGAAAGCTAAGCCAAGACTGGGGGCGACCAGCCTACCACCCCACGAATAAGAGATATATTGGGATCTTGAGCCATGGGACCAAAGGAAATTGAGCAATCACCGAAAAAGAATTGACAGAAAGAAACCGTAAGCAGATCCAGGGGGTGACCGAAGACATCTGTTGACAAAGGGCGCCAAAGAGCACAAAGAAGACCTAACCCAACGGAATAGGAAATTCATTCATGCATGCATGCATACACGTAACGTACTTGCATTCTTTTTGGTGTTTTGTTTCTATTCCCAGATGTTGAAGAAAATGAAAAGGCAATAAATGACAGAAAGATGAACCGAGACTAGGGGCGACCAGTCTCTCCTTCCTCATGCAGCACGGTTCGGGGATGAACCATCACATCAAGCAATGCCTCAGAGATGAGGTTCAGTATGCCGAGAATGACATTTCGAGAATGGAGCATGGGTCGAGGCCGGCATCAGTTTCAGTTTGGGGGGAGGCCCACATCAGTATCAATTTGGGGGGAGGCCCACATCAGTATCAGTTTGGGGGTGAGGCCCACATCAATATCATTTTGGGGGGTGAGGCCCACATCAGTATCAGTTTAGGGTCGAGGCCCACAGTATCAGCAGTTTCGGGAATGAATCCCAAGGGTCGAGGCCCACTTTATCAGCAGTTTCGGGAATGAATCCCAGGGTTGAGGCCCACAGTATCAACAGTTTCAGGAATGAATCCCAGGGGAATGAATCACAGGGTCGAGGCCCACTTTATCAGCATTTTCGGGAATGAATCCCAGGGTGCAGGCCCACAGTATCAGCAGTTCGGGAATGAATCCCAGGGTCGAGGCCCACTTTATCAGCAGTTTTGGGAATGAATCACAAGGTCGAGGCCCACTTTATCGGCAGTTTCGGGAATGAATCCCAGGGTTGAGGCCCACATCGTCAGAGTTTTGGAATGAATCTGGGAATGAATCCCAGGGTCGAGGCCCACATCGTCAGAGTTTTGGAATGAATTCGGGAATGAATCCCAGGGTCGAGGCCCACATCGTCAGAGTTTTGGAATGAATCCGAGAATGAATCCCAGGGTCGAGGCCCTCATCGTCAGAGTTTTGGAATGAATCTGGGAATGAATCCCAGGGTCGAGGCCCCCATCGTCAGAGTTTTGGAATGAATCTGGGAATGAATCCCAGGGTCGAGGCCCACATCATCAGAGTTTTGGAATGAATCTTGGAATGAATCACATGGTCGAGGCTCACATCATCAGAGTTTTGGAATGAATCCCAGGGTCGAGGCCCACATCATCAGAGTTTTGGAATGAATCCCAGGGTCGAGGCCCACATCGTCAGAGTTTTAGAATGAATCCGGGAATGAATCCCAGGGTCGAGGCCCACATCATTAGAGTTTTGGAATGAATCCCAGGGTCGAGGCCCACGTTATCAACTCGGTTCGGGAATGGACCACCTCCTATCAAGCTCAGTCCGGTAGTGATTCATAGAGATCGTAACATCTTGCAGGGATGAACCTTAGGGGTCGCAGCACCTCACCCCCTGATCATTCAGTTCGAAGCAGCAGACAAGTCAAGTGGCAGCTGGCAAGCCAGGTAAGTAGCATAACTTTGATAGGATTGTCATTGTCACACACTGCACAAGTCCATCAAAGTGGGGGCGACTGTAGGCATTGCATTTTTGCATGTAAGTCCCGATGATGAGTCTCGTACGGAGGCACTCCTCTTTAAGTTTTGGAAGTCGCGGGAAACAAACGTTGGAAGGAAAAGTCAGAAATCCATATCTTGTTGGACTAAATTCATTTTCTTAGCTGTGGGTTCGCTCGTTGGACCTCTGTTTTAAAACACACCCTTGACCAAAAACCCCTGCAAGCCACACACCAAGCCCACACACACAAAGCCCACCAAAAACCCAAAACACACGCCCAAAGAGACACATGCACGCCCAAAGCATTCCAAAATAACAAACACACACATTAAACACATGTTGAAATCAAGCCAAATCACCTTCCCGAATTAAAAGATTCTAATAAATCACATTCCTAATTAAATTAAATCACATCCTAAACTAAATAAAATAAAATAAAAGAAAATCAAATCAAATCAAATCACCTTTCTAATTAAAGAGATCCTTTTCCTTATGACACACAAATTAAATATCCCCCCATAATTACACAATATTCTTTCCCTTCCCGCACAAGGATAACCTCAACCCTCTCCTATAAAAAGACACCTAAACTAAACCCTTGAACCCCCGGAGGGAGAGATCAACATTCACGGCACTTCACAAAATAATAAACCCTAATCTCAAGCTTCATGCCCCTCCTCTCTCTCCATCTCATATACACGACACCTCACAAAAATAAAAACCCTAAGTAATCTCAACTCTCTGTTCCTTCTCTCTCTAGCCTCTCCCTCTCGCCTCTCTCAACCCTAAACAGCCATACAAGCAGCCTCCACCCAGGCAACAACAAAACGCACTAAGCCAGAACCAATAAGCCTTCATTCACAGCCCCACCTCACGTCCCTTCTCACTCTAAACAAACAAATAAGCCACATGTCCCACCTTTAAAGCAACCACCCACTCACCAACTTTCCACATTGCCACATACCCCGCAATTCTCCCCACGTGAATCAACAAGCAACACACCCTAAAAGACATTGCCACGCCACTAACACGGTCATTGCCCCCCAACTTCACGCACAACACCTCACCCCACAGAAACAAACACGTTCATTCCCCTTCACGCAACAACTCACCCTACTTAATCAGCCATGCTTCATCCTCCTTCTTGCAACACCTCACGAGCCCACTCATCCAGCAGCCCCTTCACGCATAACAGTTCACCAAAGCCCCCACATCCACGTAATAAACCAGAAAACTACACCATAAACCGCACCAAATAGCCCCTGAAATCACCGCAAACTGCCCAGAAAAACTGCACCATAAACCGCACCAAACAGCCCCTGAAATCACCGTAAACTATCCAAAACAACTGCCTCTAAATCACCGCAAAAACTACCCAAATAACCATAAAAAAAAACTACAACAAAAATACCCCAAAACCGCACAAAACAGTCACCCGGAATTGCCGAAACACCGTGAACAACAACCAAAAATAATGACCAGAAAATAGCAGTAAAAACAGAGAAAATAGCGGCCCAAAACAGCGAGGTGATAAAGGAAAACATTGAATCAATGAACTAGAAGAGTTGCGGAGCGTTAACCCTTCCGACAACTACGTAACGCACTTCCATGTGACGACTTAAGAGGTTAGACCTGAGGGCACCCTTTTATATTTATCTCCGCTTATTTTCTATTATTTGTTGATACTTCTTCGCATGAGTATTGTTGGTTAATGTATGCTATGGCCATGGGATGAATGAAATATTTGTTATCTCTTGCGGTATATCGTATGGAAACCCGGACGTAAATTCCGTAGCTGAATCCGAGTGGATGGTAGTGCGGTCTGCACACGGGATACAATGCCACGTACCGCTTGAGAGACACACATATTTTGTTTCATCCAAATTGATGTTTATTCGTAGTTTATTAGAAATAATATGTTTCTTTTACGCATGATTTAGTCATTTAGTTTGTTATTTATTTTAAGCATGATTTAGCCGTTTAGTATGCATGATTTAGTCGTTTAGTATGTTACTTTATTTTATGCATGATTTAGTTGTTTAACATGATATTTTTTATGCATGATTTATTTATGTTTCCGCATGTATTAATTTAACTATTCATGAGATTGTTTGCTTGCCGTTATTCCGACTTACTTTTTATGCATGCAAACTTAGATATAAGTTTTATTTTCATGTACGTAAACCTAGACATAGGATACTCTTGGGAATATATGTTGCGTAGACTCGGTTATATTATTACATAAATCCGTTCATTACAAGTGGCATAAGTAAGGGACCATTCCGAACCCAACGGTTTGAGGTCTTCCCTTGCGAGGGGTGAGTGCAACCTTAAATCATTTTCCCAGTTCACACCGGGTGGCGACTCCATTTTATTTCTCCGGTTTAGCTCCCCCGTGGGCTATTTCGTACTCCCGACTAGGCAGCGAGCCTAGAACAACGTCGCCGATTTCTGTGTCCTATACATACGATCTCTGATTATTTCGAATTTAATATTATCAGAAAGCTCAGATTGAGACTTAAAACTTCCATTTAAACATATTTCCAAATTTAGACCTGAACTAGGTCAAAAATATAAGTCAAAGTTGCATGAACATTGTTACACATGGACTGTTATAGAAATATCTCAATTTTTCTGATTTTTTTTCATTATTTATTAATAAAATCATCCCCTCCATTATTTAAGTCCATTTTTTTTAGACAATGGCTACTATTTATTTCTTCTAAAGTCACATCAAGCCATAGCTTCTTAAGTTATTTTCCTCCACACTCACGCCCAAAATCAAGAGCATTGGAGTTCCTCCAAGCAAGTAAAGTTTCTTATCATTTTTTGCTCTTCATTTTCATGTGTCATGAATGAAATCCATGGACTCCGTTTTCACATCTAGGGTTTGAGGGAACTTTAATTTGTTTCTTTTGAAATAATTAGACATGATAGAACGATTTCCTAGGCTAAATGATGAATTTGAGTGAAGAAATTAAACATCGGGAGTGCTATATTAAGGGTAATTTTCGGAAAAATAAAAAATGAGGGGGGGGGGGGGGGAAGATGGGCTGTTGTTGGTTAATAAAGGTTATTGAAGTATGAAAATTATGATAACAAAGGTAAAATAAACATAAGAAGTTGTGAAAAAACATGTATAGGTAGAGCACCCAAGTGCTTGATGAATTGTCAAACTTTGATAGCGTTGATTAGTTGATCAATTTTATGCATGATAATATGTATTTAACTTGTTAAGCATGGATGTAATGGCTATCTTAAGTAAATTTAATATAGCAATGAATGTAATATTATGGGCAATTAGTTTCGATTAAGACAAGTTCTGGACATGCTGCGATGTTTAAGTTATAACATGAGGTTTAGGTATCTGTTTGTCAAGACGTAAAATTATAAGTAAAATAAACACATAAAAAAATAACATATTCAAAAATTAGAATTTTTGAACTTAATATGAATTTAGGCTGAATTTTAGAAGTTGGCTGCCTTGCAGATGTTTTAGTTTTTATCTTACTTGAGTAGTCTGAGATGATATGCTTATAGGTTGAGTTCTGTAAGTCGAAATCATGATCCGTAAAATTTTGGTTAAACTATCACATAGAGGAGTAACATATCCAAAAATCATAATTTCTTGCCTTAAGATGAAACCGAACCAAATTTTTAAAGTTGAGTGACATGTTGCCTCTGCACCCAATTGTTTTCCAAACAGCCCCTAAACTTCAGTATATAACTTGAGTTTTTGAAATCGGAATTGTGATCCGTAAAAACTGACATAAACTAGACATAATAAGTTCTATTATATTAAAATTTAGACCCAGATTCATTCCTAATTAGTTACAGTTAATTTTCAAGGTTAGGCGTTGAGTAATGAATTCTTAGCGATGATTAGAATCTAAATTATCGCTCCCGCACTTGTGTAACTCCAAACCTTAGCCTGTAGAAATTCTTAGACCACGATTATAAGTTATTTAGTCAGGAAATTCAAGTATTCATATATTACATTTTTTTTTTATTGATCGGAAGCATATCTCACAACTTTTATTCTAATAAAGTTTACTGATTATAGATTATCAGCAAGAACCGTGACCTTCTTCGACACCGTGAATTAGTGCTAATCTGTTTCGAAATCTATGAGTGAATATTTTATTTTCATAACATTTTATTGATTTTATAAAGTTCTATGAATTTATTTATATTTAAGTTATACTTTGAGATGAGACAAAGTTGCCAAAATGCTTTGATGAGTTAAAAATATTTTTAGACCAGTTGAAAAATATTATCATGTTTTTGATATTTTAAGATGATTTCTTTTATGACTTTTTATAGATTGGGGGAAAACCCAATCTTAGATACTTTGGAATTGACGGATACAGTAGACATGTGCACATGTAGTTTCAAGACAAGGGAGATTGTGATATGTAATGCCCATAGATCCTAGTTTCAGGGCCATGATGACATCATTGATTAGCACTTCTGTCTCTAGAACAGTGACTTGGGGGACAATAATACGTAACGTCCTAGGGCATAGTTTGGCGTGTGGGGGGACAAAGATACGTAACGCCTCCATACATCAGCTGTTTTCCAGAAGAGATTTTCAGAACTGTAGTTTTATGAAAGGGTTTCGGAAATAATTAGTTTTACGAGAGATCTCAGATTTCTTTAAAAAGAAAGAAATTTCCAGGAAATTTTTTTCTGAAAGAGATTTATTTTCAGACAAAAAGAGTTTTCAGAGAAGATTAGTTTTCTTGTAAAATGAGATGATTTCGGTTTCAAAAAATATTTTTTTCATAAGCATTTTACTTCCATTTTAAAATGTCCACTCACTAGGTTATTCAAACGATATAACCTCTCACTCTCTAGTGTTTTCTGTTTTACAGGTCCACTCAGAGGTCAAGCTCGAGAGGATGGATACTGATGGTAATCACTAGGGTTGTTGGGTCCACACATCAGTCAGGTCTGAGGTATATGGATCAGTCAAACTCAATGTTATAACATTTAAAGTACAAATCAAATTTAAGTTGTATGAGAGTCTTTACGTAAGGCTGTAAAAGTCAAAGTTACCAGAGTTTAGCATAACAAGTTCAGAGTTGTAAAGAACAAAGATTTTTTAATAAATTTAAGTTGGGCATGTAGCCTTCCAGTGTAAGTGTGTGATTTGTGATTGTCAAATTATAAGAAAAATAATAGAGTTCAGTTAGTCAGACTGTTAGTTATAGGCTGAGGGTGATAGGGTAACCTGTCGCCTACCGGTAACATCTCCGAGAATGAGATATTACATGTTAGATAATGTTTTCATAATAGCCATGTCATTTCAATTTAGTCATGTTATGCATGTCAGTTTTTCAGAAAACTTTTTACATTTTTTGGGTTTATGATGTATGACTTCAAAAATGGTTTTATGAAATTCAGATTATGTTTTGCAAACAAATTTTACAATATATGCATATATTTTTCCACCGAAGTCTAGTGTCGTCCCCTCAACTTTAGTGTTCCGGGTTCGCTCAGATAGCCTTGGGGCACTAATCACCACTACATGCTCAATAGTTCAGTTTTTAGCTCAGTTCCCTCTGCTTACGCGGTGCCAGGTTCTGCTAAAATGTTTTTCAGCTTCCCCAAGCCACTATACTGGTGTACATTTTCAACTCACATATATGATTTTATGAGTTTTAGTTTTCAAACACAATCAAGAATTTTCAGGATTGAGATCATATTTTCATGTATAATTTTCTAGCATGAATTTCATTTCATGTATAGGGTTTTCAGATTTGTATAAATATGTTTTCAAATTTTCATGTCATGATAAGTTTTACATTTTCTAGATACATCATGTTATTAGATAGTCATTTCAATTCATGGAGTTTAGGATTTCACTTAGGCCATATAAATTTAGCATCATATCATGTTGGTACAGTTTTAGGTCATGTTCAGTGTATGGAATTTGATTAAATTCAGATAGTTTTAAAATAAGTAATGTAGGATCATATCATGTTTAGTTTGTAGCAATTAAATTAGATAAATCATGTATAGGTCATGCAGATTTAAGTCAGTTTGGCATGTCAGTTCTCAGCTCATGTAGTTCCAGGTCAGATCATGTAAGTTCAGTTCTTGTAGCAGGTCATGTTCCCAGAAACTAGTTCTGAGTGCATGTAGCTCAGATCGAGATCAGTCATGTTCGGGTCATGTCAGAATTTAGGTTAGGTAATTCATGTTAGTTTCAGGTTCATGTATTGCAATTCATGAATTCATTCCTAGGTTTCACGATCCATGCACGGGTTAGGATAGAACCAAGCCACCACATGTTTGGGATGGTTTTTGCCATATGTATGGGTGGTTTGGTAATAGCATGCATGTTAGTTTCAGACATGTTCAGTTCATGCATATTTTATTTCAGATATTTAGATGTAGCTCATGTAGTATCAGATCAGGTACTCAGCTTCTAGTCATGCATGTTTAGTTCAATATCTAGATTCAGCTCATGCATTTTCTACTCGGATACTCAGGAGAAGCTCATGAATGTTCAGTTTAGGTATTCAAATTCCGGTTATGGATGTTAAGTCTAGCTTTCAGATTCAGCACATGCATGTCCAGTTCAGATATTTAGGTTCCGTTCATGTAGCTTCAAGTCACAGTATTCAGTTTCAGTTCATGTAGTTTCGAGACAATGTATACAGTTTTAGATCAGGTCAGAATGTCATTAGGTTGTAGATCATAGTAGTAGTTCAGGTCACATTAGAAATCATATCATGCAATTCATGTCAGCTTCAGGTTATATCCACGTAATTCCAAGTCATGTTCAGGTTCGCAGTTCATGTCATCATATCTAATGTTCTAGTTCAGGTTCAATCACGTCAACACATTCTCAGTTCTCATGTCCCGTTTCAATTGTCAGTTTTCAATCAAGTTTTAGTTTCAGTTTCCATGCCATGTCTTTATTGTTCAACTAGGCCGTGAATTTCTTCTAATTCCATGTTATTGATATATGTTATATTGATGCTTTTTTACATTTCAGTTTCTAGTTCTTTAATTATTTAGTCTCACATTTCTTTGGCCCTCCAGTATTCACTCACCAAGTCTTTCAAGAGACCTGACCAACCCCACTCTCTAGGTTTTTTACAAGTTACAGATTCATGCATATAGAGGACAAGTTATGGAGGAGACGATACCCAGCGGTAGTCATTATACACCACGATCGTCGGAGTCAGGCCCATAGATTATGGATTATCAAGTTAGGCCATAAAGCGTTATATGTGTTCATGTGTTTTAAGTTTTCTAGATATTAAGTTGTGTATGTATACATTAAGCACCATATATATATTAGTTATATTTATATATATTATTATAGCTATGTTTAGTAAGTTTATAGTAATCCATGATCATGTTAGTAAGTCAGTAATTACATGTCATGGGTTCAGATGATGGTTAGGCCGTCTCCTGCCGATTATATGCTCGGATTTCCTAGTCATATTATCCCGATGACTGTAGTACTAAAGAGTACTAGTTCTGTATCCTATGTGACTGTAGGCATTGTATTTTTACATATAAGTCCCTATGATGAGTCTCATATGGAGACACTACCTTTTAAAATGCGGGAGTCGCGAGAAATGGACATTGGAAGGGTAAAGTTGGAAATTGGCATTTTTATTGGAATTAATTTGGTTGTCTAGCTTCGGTCTGCTCGTTGGATCTCTATTTCAAAGTTTATCCTCGGCCCAAAACCCCATAAGCCACTCATCAAACCATATACCAAACCCAAATACCCAAGCCTACCAAAAACCGAAAGCCCACACCCAAGGAGACCAAGTTCACGCCCATGGCTCTCATAATTAGCAAGATGCACATTTAACACATGCTTAAATCAAGTCAAATCCTTTCCTAAGTAAAAGAAATCTCATGGATCCCTTTCCTAATCAAAACCAATCACTATCCTAAATTAAAGAGATTCATTCATTATGAGATACTAATTAGGAGATGTCACCATCATTAGAATGTCCTTTCCTATTCAAACTAGGATTGCTTCCTACCATTTACCTATAAAAAGAGGCATTCACCCACCATTCCAAACCCTAGCTCATTCACGCCCAAAAGCCTCCCAAATTCACTTCATATTGCCGCACAACTCACACACCAAAAGCCTTCATTCCCGCACCACAACATCACCAAAACCTCTCCATTGCCGCACCACAACATCACCAAAACCTCTGCATTGCCGCACCACAACATCACCAAAACCTCTCCATTGCCGCACCATCACAACACCAAAACCCTTCCATTACCGTACCAATTACCTAGTCCATTCCTTCACCGAATACTACCCCTAAAATCCCCCTGAAATAGCCGCATATAACCTCATAAAATTCACCAAAATAGTCCCTTCTCACCCCACAGCCCTCGTCAAAACAGCCCCCGTTACTACCGCAAAACAGCCCCGTACTTCAGCCCCCCTCATTACTGCATATTACCCTCAAAATAACCCCTGAAATTACCCCTCATTCACCACAAAAATAGCCCCCACGGTAGCCCAAAAAACTGCAGACCAGTCCCTTAATTACCGTGAAAAGCAGTCTAAAACTGCACTTTTTTTTACCACCAAAACAACCCATATTTTAACCAGCCGTAAAACAACAAGGAAACAACAGCGAAACAGAGTGAAACAGCAGCCCAAACAGTGAAACAGCGAAGGAAAACCTTGCGATAGTGAACCGGAGGAGTTACGGATCATCAACCCTTCCTACGGCCGTGTAACACACTTCCAAAAAGCGACATAAAAGGTTAGACCTAAGGGTACCTCTTTTATTTATTCGTCTTTTAATTATTTATTAAATTTCCTTCGCATGAGAGTCGTTAGTTGATTTGTGTTGTGGTCGTTGGGTGAATGGATATGTGTTCTTCCTTGTGGTATATCGGATGGAAACCCGTACGTAAATTCTGTAACCGAATCTGAATGGATGGTATTACGATTTTTACTCGGGATACGATGCCATGTACAACTTCAGAGATATACATATTTCATTCATCCAACATTGTATTCGAGCAGGATTAGGTTGTTAGCATGTTATTTATCTTAAGCATGATTTAGTCGATAGGAGTTTCTTTCTTTATGCATGATCAGGTTGTTTTATATCATATTAGGGATTTAATTTATATTTATGCTTAGATTCTTATTTATTTTCCGCATTAGATAATTGAGCATGCTTGTGTGATGGTTGTATGTTATAGCGTATTTGCCGTTATGACAACTTACTTTGAAGTATGCGAACTTAGATATAGGTTTCATTATTATTATTATGCATGCGAACTTAGGTGTAGGCTACCTTTGAGCATACATGTTGAGTAGATTCAGTTAGTTTATTACAAAAATCACATCATTACAAGTGGCATAAGTAAGGGACCATTCCAACCCCAACGGTTTGAGGTCTTCCCTTGCGAGGGGTGAGTGCGGCCTTAAATCTTTGTCCCGGTTCACACCGGGTGGCGACTCCATGTTATTTCTCTGGTTTAGTTCCCCGCGAGCTATTTCGTACTCCCAACTAGGCCGCGAGCCTAGAATAGCATCGCCGATTTATGTGTCCTATAGTCTAGCGACTCCACTGGGGATAAAGAATCGGCCCCGAAATAATGTCTTATTGTGTTTATGATTTGTGCTTTAATTAACCGTGTCTACCGTGGGTTGAAAGAGGTTTAATCAAAGGCATTTTTAAGGCTCGGCAATGGTTTGGTGTCTTCCTTCATTCATTACCTTTCTATAAGAAAAGCTGTGAAGACATCTAGATAATCATGTACTCGTAGCTTACTGTGATAGACTAATTTGGAGGACTTGTTGTTTATTCCTGTCACAAAGCGATAAGAGCCTAAGAGGCTTGGGTATTTAAGAGAGTTCGCTCCACCCTCCCTCTGGGGAATCTACAATGGGAAATCCATTTGACAGTCAGTCACGCATCTTAACTCGTTGGCACGTACCGTAAGGTATAAAAAGGGTGCGCTCACTTGGTCGCTTGAACCCTTGAGTGGGGAGTCCTAGTTGTGGGCAATCCTTCGTTAACGAGAGCCTTTGTACGCGCTCCTATAAACCCACATGAGAACCTTAGTCGTAGAACTAATAGAAATTATTTATTTTGTGTTTATGTTTTGGACCGTCGTCACTTGGATCCAGTTGGACCTTTTGTTAACAGATGTGAACTTGTTGGGCCATTTAAACTGGGATGAGTTCGTGTCCTTTGATAGTTGGGCCAAAAGCTTCTAAAATGCCGATGGGCCATTTTATGTGTAGGCCTCTTATCATTTGAAGTTGTTTAGCCATGTTATCACAAAGTGTAAACATGTTGGGCCTTTTCAACTAGGATAAGTTTGCACCACGCAATAGTATGATTGAATGCTTTAAAATGATAATGGGCCGACTTATATATTCCATGCATCACACGCATCTCATGCATCTCATGCATACATGCATCATGTTAACCCATGTGTCTTAAAAGCCATCATAGATATCCGTTGGGTTAGAGAAAAAAAGATTTGTCAAAAAGAGTTTAGCAAACATGGATATCGGGAAAAGGAAACTGAGGAACATAAAACTGTATGGCAAGGATAGAAAGACTATGGTGGGGCCAAAAAAAAAAATTTGTTAAGCATGAGTCCGATGATGAAATTGTTTGCTTCAAGGTGAAACCTTAGAAATGATAAGTGCGAGATGTACTCTCATCCGATATTTTGAGTAGTTGATCTTGACTAGACTCGCGAGCACCTAATTAGAGGATCTTAGCAGTGGAAGCCTGAGTAGTCGGTGAGATGACTAGTTCAAGAGATGGCAGATCGGTGAATGACCGTTTGCCTGGATGTCCATCCTGGTTTACTTATGCCACGATATATGATATGGTTGGGAACGAAGAAAAGTCTCTGAAAAGAAAAAATAGACCACCTATAACCGATAAGCGTGAAGCTACCCATGGGCGAGTATTAGGACCACCATGAGGAGAAATGCTACCTTAAAGGGTATGTGTGTCAAAGAAAGAAAAAAGAAAGAACAGAGAAAAAGAAAGAAAAAAAAAGCTCAAAATGAAAAGAAAGAGACAAGAGAAAAAAAAAGACCATATCATATGGAGTATGACGAAATAATCACAGAGTGTGATCCATACATCTAGGTTGGTTAGACCCATTGATCCGATTCTCTGAGACAAAATTATCAGGTTGGCTTACTTAAAGATTAGGCTGCGAAAGAGCCTTGGCACACACACACTAGGAGTCTAGTTCAGATCACTCATTTACACGATCGGATCTGAGTGTATTAAGTACTTTGAAGGTTCTCTGGTTTCGACACGAAGCATCCGTTGAGGACGAAAATATGTTTAGCTATCAGGATTATCTCGTGGGAGGCAGTACAGTATGAACCATCACATTGTTAGTACCAGTCAAAGGGCGAGGCCCACATCAGTATCAGTTGGGGGCAAAGCCCACATCAGTATTAGTCTGGGGGTGAGGCCCACATCGGTATCAGTATGGTGGCGAGGCCCACATCGGTACCAGTCTAGGGGCGAGGCCCTCATCGGTATCAGTCTGGGGACGAGGCCCCGCATCAGTATCAGTTTTAGGGATGAGTCCCAGGGTCAAGGCCCACATCAGTATCAGCTTGGGGATGAGTCCCAGGGTCGAGGCCCATATCAGCATCAGTCTGGGGGCGAGACCCACATCAGCATCAGTTTGGGGATGAGTCCCTGTTGGATAAAATGACCCATAGCGTCACTATTTGCACAGATCATTGTGTTGTTGTAGCAAATTAACTATGTGACAAGGAAATTGCACTCTCATCATTTGTGATTAAATCATCATAGATATATAAATGAAGAGAGGTCCATATGATTAGTTCCTGGATTGAGATGATATGAGACAGTATCAGTCCACGAAGGATTAATCATTAAATATCCCTAGCCGGAGTATTATCGAGATAGGACATCAATAATGCGGAATAGGCTAGTATTGCACTTGTGCACGTTGTGAGGGCACAACGGCATAGTTCTCATATATATAAGTATTGGATACTTATGGAAGTGCGATAGGAGGTCGTGTTTCACCGATGGTACGGGAAACAGCTTCGCTCTGGATAGACCCCTCGGAATCCCATTGGTATTATGACTATGTGTCTATGGGAGGCCGAAATCAAGGTAGGTGTGTATAGTCTTAACCTGAGACTTACATCGCTAATACTTACGATAATCGATAGACTTTGGTCTTGGTGGTACAGGGCTTTAACCGGTTCTGCGTACTCCACTTCTGGGTTTATCATCAGAGTCATAGTGTATTGGGTGTGATGTCAAGACGGAAGTATCACTTCAGTCATATTGGAGATGATGTCACGCAGGATACGGTACTAGTGCTCTTAAGTGTTGCGCAACCATCGGGATGTTATGACTAGGTCATGCATATCCGATTATAGAGACTAGTTACCAGACATCCGACATATGCTTCGGACGGGGCAGACACTTATCCAGCCCCAGCCCTAGCACGTGACTATCCGATACTGGGCCGATATACACAATACTACGGTATACTACGCTTGATACAGATCTATATATATTCCTGTAAGAATATTTCTGGAGAATTGGGTAGGCATGGCGCTTTGCTAGAAGCCAACCTTGTCTTGTAAATCGGTATAAACGTAGTACGAGGTACTTTCGTGTTCGGATAATCCGACGACCGTATTTACTGCCAACATATCCGAGATCTCATGGGTCGCTTCCTGAAGATTCACCGATGATGTATAACTCGCACTTTATTAATCTAGGATTAATTAGAAGAGAGAGAAAATTAATCTAGGATTAATCACGGAGATATTTTATCTCGGATAAAATATCATAAAGAGAGAGAACGATTAATTTGGAATTAATCGATAAAATAATATATTTGATATATATTAGAAATTAGATTTCGACGCGGAATTGAAATTAGATTTAATCGGCGAACGAATTAATTTAGAATTAATTCGTTAGTGATGTGAATAGTGAATTCGCTAGGCGTAATCATTTAATTACGACGCGACGGAAAATTCGTTAATTTGGAATTAGCGAACCCGAGCCCGAGAGTGATTGCGAGCGCATTTGCATTTCGAATTCGAGTGCGGCACGCAAGTCACATTAAGCGTCAAATCACTAGTCGCATCAATTGTCAAATCACTTGTCACTTTGAGTGATGTGACATGACATGTTGTCACTTTATTAAAGTGACTGATGTGAATTCTAAAAGGTGGTTGGGAAAAGTTAAATTGCTTTTCACTTTTACCTTTTGATTTTGAATTAAAGTAATATATATGTTTTATTTAATTTACTTGGTAAATGTAATAATATATATATTAAAGCTTTATCTTCTCTCTCTCCAACTTTAGGGCATACGGTTTCAAGGAAACCTTTCTCTCTTTCCCTCCTCTTCTTCTCTCACGGTTTTAGCCGATTTCTTTCTTTTTTTCTGGTTTTTGCCGAATCAAGAAGAGAATAAAGGAAGAAGACAAGTGCTAGCACACCTTGGGTTATACATAGGTGATAGGGAAACGAATTTGTGACTTGGAATTCCTTTTGGAAGCTTGAAGCTTGGAGCTTCAATGGTGTTCATCCATGGCCGAATTTTTGAGGTTCAAAAGGAGCAAAACCGAGCACTCCACTGCAGTACAAGGACGCCACTGCCGCGCATGGAGAGAGCAGTGCGTTTTTCTCTTCAACCGCATCCAACCGATCAATGTGAGTATGTATTCCGCCTTACTCCTTTGAGTATTCAACTCGTTTTTATGCATGTTTGTGATCCTTGGGACTTGATTGAAACTCAACAATGGTATCTTGAGCTATTGGTTGCATAAAACGAATTAGGGTTCTTGAGCAAATTTGGGGCCTTTTGATTTAAGCATGATTTTGACAAATTGTTTGTTTAAGAATGCTTGTATATGAATAAATTAGAGTTATATGTAATCAATTTGATAAAAATTTATTGGATTGATTTTCCCCCCCAATTTGCTTAATGTTGGCCAAAACTTTAATTTGGGTAATCTCAATTTGAGCATCAAATGATTAAATTGTTTAGTATAGTATGCTTGAATGAGGTTGAATTGATGTTGTGCATAATCAATTTCATGAAATTTGGTTGGATCCATTTTTCCAAATTTTGGGACAAATTTGGGTAAACTTGATTTTTAGCATGTTTAATGAAATTGGATGATTTAGAATGCTTAAATGTTGTTTAATTGATGATTGATTAGATCAATTTGATGAAAAGTGTTTGGAACAATTTTTCCCCATTTGCTTGTGATGGCCGAATTTGGCAAGTGCCCTAATGTCTTGGTTTTTGATTTTTTGTTCATTGGATGACTTAGAAATCATTTGGGGATGTTGAATTTATGTTTGATTGGGTTCAATTGGATTGAATTGATTTGGGCATTTTTCCCCTTATGGCCGAGACTTTAGCATGTATAAATTGGGTTTGATTTTGATTTAATTATGTTGGACATGATTAATTGATGTTAAGCATGATTAATTGGACAAATTTAGTGTTTTGGAAACTTTGATTTGGGTAATTAATAATGCTATACACTTTAGGTAATTTAATTGAAAATTTGGAATTTTTGAAATTAAATTATTGGGCTTAAAATTGGATTTGGGCTTTTAAGTTGTTATTGGGTTTATTGGACTTTGTTGTACAAAGTTGGTTTAGGCCAAAATTGGTTGGATCCAATTAGGCCCAAAACCGCTTCCAAAAGGCCCAAATGCGACTAATCAACCTTTAACGTTTAATTGGGCCTAATGGGCCTAAATTAATTTATGGGCTTATGGGGTAACTCCCGGATTGGACTTTGGTTGCGGGTTTGACCCGAGTTGACCAAAAGTCCACGCCTCAAGAAATTAATTAAAAGCCCATTGGACTTTAATTAAATTAATATTGGATATTAATCGGCTTTGAGACCCGTAACAATTAAATTTGGAATTTAAGTCGTAAAGGTTTATTTTATAAAGTGTAATATTTAATTTGGAATTAAATAATGAATTAGAATTAAATGCGTATTAAATTGGATTTAATTATGTAATTTAATTTAATTCGTAGAAATCGTACTTTGAGTACGTGTTCGCAATACGAGTTTGACTCGAACAAAATCAAATCTTTGTTTGAACATTGGATGATCACTAATTATCAAGATTAATTAATTTGATTAGATTGATTGATAACATGCTTGTATGAATACATGGTTGTGATGTTTGAATAATGTATATCGGATGGATATTAGTCGGGTGGGGCGATTTTGGAAATTGTAATAAATTTGATTTATTAATTGGACCTGCGTGTCCAGCCTTATCTCCTATTTCTTTGTATTCTCTTCTCACCCATTCCCCTCCATGTAAATGAGGTTTCTTTAGAAGTGTAGTGTAACGGGTAGAAGAAATATTTGTGCTAGCGGGAGAGAGAAAATGAGAGATTTGATCTAGGATCAATGTAAAATATCCATCCGCATATCATTATTATTTTATTTCATACTCGCTTTATTATGTGTTTAGAATGCATGCTTAGGGTGTATGATGATGAGACCTTAACAAAGATAATAAATTGGTAGCCAATTGCACGCGAAAAACCCTCATAAAATATCATGCGTTTTTCCTTCCATTGAGTGATTCTTACTCAAGATCTGAGATTGGCAGGGGTTGTTGGCCAAAGTCAAGCCCTTGTCCGTCGAAGATGTGTTTTTTAATCACGAGGCTTTGTTCCATATCGGTGTCGTGTCCAAGTTGTGGTTTGTTGTTGGCCAAAGTCAATACCACTTCTTGTCCATTGACATTGATTACGAAGCTTCCATGTCAATGGGTCCGCGCTTGACTGGGATCACTAGGTTTGTTGTGCCAAAGCCAAGGCCTAGTTGATTCAGAGGAAAAAGGTTAGGGTATACATTCGATGTATAGGCATATATAAGATATATGTTTGGGACTTGGATGTCCACCTACTGGATCTAGGAGTTGGATGAGATCCAATTGATCTTCGAGATCTACCTAGTTAATTATCATACAATTTGTTGGCCAAAGTCAAGATTGTGTGATATTTAACGGGATCCTAGCCCACTAGGAAACACGGTTTCCCGAGTACTCGACAGAGGGTTAGAGGCTCGACAAAAATAGTGGGAGGCAAGAATTGAATTTGCAATACTCGTTCAATTACTCGCCATACGCTCATTTAAATTATTTCGTCGTTATATAAATGTTAGTTGGACTAATATTTAAATTGTTGTTTTAATAAACAGTTGGACTGTATTATACTTGATTATATATAATTGGATTATATTAATCAATATATTTGAATTAATTAATTTCAGTTTACAGTTGATTTTATAATTGGATTATAGTAATCAATGTAATTGAGGTTAATTAATTTGGATTATATTTGATTATATAGTTGGACTATTATAATCATTATAATATATATAGTACCACTAATCGTTGATTAAATAGTTGGACTATTGTAATCAAGATAAAATTGAAAAGTTGGATATTTAAAATATAATCTGGGATTAAAATATTTTAAATGATTTAATTTTCAAATTGGGAATAAATAATAGGTTACTTTATTTGATAAAATAACTTATTATACCTTAAGCCCAAAATTAAGCAAAATAAGTAGAGCATAAAATCTTTGGAAGATTTATGTGATGATGACTTTAATGCTTAATTTAATATACTTGTCATAAATCTAATTTTAGATTTAAGAAGTATTAAATTGCAATTTATAATTCTTGGAGAATTAATTGACTATTCTAGAGGAGATAAAGTCAAAGTTTGCAATTGGGCATGTAGCACGAGGTGCACATCGTTTCGATATTCCGAAACCCATGGCTTGGCCAAATGTTTGTGAAATATTGAAAAGATAATTGACATATCTCAAAGTGACTACCATTTGGATATGGCAGACACGAAGGAATTAAAGAAAGGGCAAGGCTCTTACTTTAAAAATGTTTGTCTTAGTTATGTTCACAGCTAGTATTGAAATTAGATTTTAAATACTTAGTGTGGTACATAAAATATATGTATTGATGTTCAGAATCTGCTTTGAGCAGGATACTGACTTCAAGCTGAGATTGCTCTGCGAATCGGAAACGGGACGAAAGTCGCTGTTTCGACCGTAGATACCTAAGTTTAGGAAACTACCCTTGGGTGTGTACTTAAATTAGGAACTGTTATAATGTAACTAGTTTGACTAGAGACATTATCTCTATATCAGTGTTTAATCCATTGTGGATAACCTTTATATTCTAGAACACTCAGTGTTTCATTATATAAAGATGATACTGAGATAAATACATTAGATGTAAATAAAAGAATTTATATTTTGAATATAATAAAACTCTCAAACATATAAAATGACAAATAAATAGCTCAAATTGATTTGATCAATAGAGACTTATTGTGGCATTGTTGTCTAGGACACAATTTAACGAGACTCGTATATCCACACTTTTGAAGAGTGGGTACTAGACTGATTTGACTATTCAAATAAGGTCTGCGAATCTAGTTATTAGGTAAAGTACCTAAAATACTATTTACTTGGTATAGTAAAAGGCCATCGATCTGTTAGCCCTATTCATGGTAAAGTAAGTGGGCCCATATCTAGCTAGGCTAGATATGAACATGAATATTTCGTGACCTTAACGGATGTGGCATCACGTTATGTTATGTGTTTCTTTTGAAGAACACAGATCGTAAACTATTGAAGTTTCGACACGAAGTAAATAACAGATCGGCTATAGTATTATTCCGCCACGGTAAGACCGTAATGGAAAATACTTAAGCAGTAAGTTTCGTACATACATGAAAGAGTATGGTATTCTTTCAGATGAGGACTCCTCCCGGAACACGTCAAGTGACGGTGTTGTCCGAACGGATTACCGAATCATGTTAGACATGATAAGGCTAATCACGAGTCGGTCTGAGCTACTATTTCCTTCTAAAAGATATGTATTATCAGTGGCAAAACTTATTTAGAATAAGGTTCCATATAAATCTGTTTGACAGATGTCATATAGGATATGAACAGGAAAGAAACGGGGTTTCTCATTTCTGATAATTTGGGTATGCCAGGCATAACGTTTGGATGATACCAAATTGAAAGACCCAAATTGGATAGTGCCAATATAGGTTATCCTAAGGGAAACCATAAGTATAGTACTTATAAATCTCACAAGAGAACAATGTGATTGTTGCTCACCATGCGGTTTTTCCTGAGAGGAATACCGATATGCAGTGGTCAGGGGAGGATAGTGAAACTCGATGAAAATCGAAGTAATACTGTTCTAGGCACAAGGTCCGTAATGGACACAAATAGTTCATCAATGATGAATCTGTACCATTAATCTTCGAATACACAAGAACTGAGAGTAGATCGGATAGAGTCAGAAAACGACCTAGGGTAGGGTTTCTGATCTAACCTCATAAAGATGTCAATCTTATGAAGGTATACCAACCGATTACGTTTTGAGGAAGTGATACAAGGTATCGACTCCCTATTATGGCAAAGTGCCATGAGTCCGAAATGGATTCCATGTTTAACAACTATTTTGGATACTAGTTGTTGTACCACAAGGCATTGTGCCTATGGTACATTAAACGTCTTCAAGGAAGACATACATGGAAGGCAACATACCAACGTACAAAGCTGGGCTTTTGACGGAAAGGTATCGTTATCAACATTGTGTTAATAACGATTCAACCTTTTACCTGTTGCCATGTTAAATCCATTTTGAAGATGCTTGTTGATAACTGCGTATTTCATTTGAAATGTGTCAGTTATAGATCAAAATCGCTTTCCTGAAAAGGAAACCTTTTGGAGAATGTTTATAACATCTGACGATTTTGTATAACCAACAAACGAGGTTTGCGGGTTATTCGATCCATGTTTGGATTAAAACAAGCATAAGGTTCTTGGAACTGACGTTTTGAAATAATCATAATGGTTTATGATTTGACTCAAAACGAATAATTCTTGTGTATATAAGGAGGAAAGTAGTGAGAGGGGCAACTGACAAAAAATGAAATTCCCATAAAGCAATATCGGTGAAAGCTTGACTTTCATAAGAAATTCTCCGTAGAATTCTGGGGAGTAAACAACAACTTTATTCAAGGAATAAAGATCTACAGGGATAGATTTGGAGTTGTTACACTCTGGAAATTGTACATTTAAAATGTACTTGTATTGGTGTCTCATACGCTTTCGAGCATATGGAGTCACAATCGGTCAATCCAAGTGATAGTCACTGGATTGAAGATTAAGAACATCTGTTAGTATCTGAGAGAACTAAAGATGTTGTCTTAAACTATGGAGATGGAGAACTTGAAGTGACTGGGATCACTGCTGCAAGTTTCCAAACAATTAAATAATAAGGTACTATAAAGTTTGAATAACGGGACAGTAAGCTGGAAATATTCCGAGCAAGATAACTGTTGCCGAATAAACAACAAATTCGGATTATTGCTGCAGCTGAGGCAGCAATAGAAGCCATTTGGATTGATATAAAATCTAATTAGATTAGATATAGTTCTGTTAGCGGCTGAGCGGGCGTCAGCACAGGCTAAAGAATTAATGGTCTCATCGACGATCCAGATATATACTTCTATATCATCTGATTCGTTCGGATCATACATCGTGGCGATGTGATGATCGTATAAATCGCGTCAGAAGATAATTACGCAAATCCGCTGACGAAAACCTTTCCTCAACAATTTGAGCGAACCGTACATAGTTCGGGGTGTTGGACACTTGAGTGACTGGCTAGTGTACCAAGTGGGAGATTGTTGGATAAAATGACCCATAGCGTCACTATTTGCACAGATCATTGTGTTGTTGTAGCAAATTAACTATGTGACAAGGAAATACAATCTCATCATTATGATTAAATCACCATAGATATATAATGAAGAGAGGTCCATATGATTAGTTCCTGGATTGAGATGATATGAGACAGTATCAGTCCATGAAGGATTAATCATTAAATATCCCTAGCCGGAGTATTATCGAGATAGGACATCAATAATGCGGAATAGGCTAGTATTGCACTTGTGCGCGTTGTGAGGGCACAACGGCATAGTTCTCATATATATAAGTATTGGATCTTATGCAAGTGCGATAGGAGGTCGTGTTTCACCACCGATGGTACGGGAAACAGCTTCGCTCTGGATAGACCCCTCGGAATCCCATTGGTATTATGACTATGTGTCTATGGGAGGCCGAAATCAAGGTAGGTGTGTATAGTCTTAACCTGAGACTTACATCGCTAATACTTACGATAATCGATAGACTTTGGTCTTGGTGGTACAGGGCTTTAACCGGTTCTGCGTACTCCACTTCTAGGTTTATCAGAGAGTCATAGTGTATTGGGTGTGATGTCAAGACGGAAGTATCACTTCAGTCATATTGGAGATGATGTCACGCAGGATACGGTACTAGTGCTCTTAAGTGTTGCGCAACCATCGGGATGTTATGACTAGGTCATGCATATCCGATTATAGAGACTAGTTACCAGACATCCGACATATGCTTCGGACGGGGCAGACACTTATCCAGCCCCAGCCCTAGCACGTGACTATCCGATACTGGGCCGATATACACAATAATACGGTATACTACGCTTGATACAGATCTATATATATTCCTGTAAGAATATTTCTGGAGAATTGGGTAGGCATGGCGCTTTGCTAGAAGCCAACCTTGTCTTGTAAATCGGTATAAACATAGTACGAGGTACTTACGTGTTCGGATAATCCGACGAGCGTATTTACTGCCAACATATCCGGAGATCTCATGGGTCGCTTCCTGAAGATTCACCGATGATGTATAACTCGCACTTTAATTAATCTAGGATTATTAGAAGAGAGAGAAAATTAATCTGGGATTAATCACGGACATTTTTATCTCGGATAAAATATCATTAAAGAGAGAGAACGATTAATTTGGAATTAATCGATAAAATAATATATTTGATATATTATTAGAAATTAGATTTCGACGCGGAATTGAAATTAGATTTAATTCGGGCGAACGAATTAATTTAGAATTAATTCGTTAGCGACGTGAATAGTGAATTCGCTAGGCGTAATCATTTAATTACGACGCGACGGAAAATTCGTTAATTTGGAATTAGCGAACCCGAGCCCGAGAGTGATTGCGAGCGTATTTGCATTCAATTCGAGTACGGCACGCAAGTCACATTAAGCGTCAAATCACTAGTCGCATCAATTGTCAAATCACTTGTCACTTTGAGTGATGTGACATGACATGTTGTCACTTTATTAAAGTGACTTGATGTGAATTCTAAAAGGTGGTTGGGAAAAGTTAAATTGCTTTTCACTTTTACCTTTCGATTTTGAATTAAAGTAATATATATGTTTTATTTAATTTACTTGGTAAATGTAATAAATATATATATTAAAGCTTTATCTTCTCTCTCTCCAACTTTAGGGCATACGGTTTCAAGGAAACCTTTCTCTCTTTCCCTCCTCTTCTTCTCTCACGGTTTTAGCCGATTTCTTTCTTTTTTTTTTTTTTTTCTGTTTTTGCCGAATCAAGAAGAGAATAAAAGGAATAAGACAAGTGCTAGCACACCTTGGGTCATACATAGGTGATAGGGAAACGAATTTGTGAGCTTGGAATTCCTTTTGGAAGCTTGAAGCTTCAATGGTGTTCATCCATGGCCGAATTTTTGAGGTTCAAAGAGGAGCAAAACCGAGCACTCCACTGCAGTACAAGGACGCCACTGCCGCGCATGGAGAGAGCAGTGCGTTTTTCATCTTCAACCGCATCCAACCGATCAATGTGAGTATGTATTCCGCCTTACTCCTTTGAGTATTCAACTCGTTTTTTGCATGTTTGTGATCCTTGGGACTTGATTGAAACTCAACAGTCCCAGGGTCGAGGCTCACATCAGTATCAGTTTGGGGATGAGTCCCAGTGTCGAGGCCCACATCAACATCAGTTTGGGGCGAGGCCCACATCAGTATCAGTTTGAGGGCGATGCCCACATCGGTATCAGTCTGGGGGCAAGGCCCACATCAATATCAGTCTGGGGGCGACGTCCGCATCATTATAAGTCTGGGACGAGGCCCGCATCAGTATCAGTCTGGGGGCGCGGCCCACATCGGTATCAGTCTAGGGGTGAGGCCCACATCGGTATCAGTTTAAGGTCGAGGCCCAGATCATCAGCGGTTTTGGAACGTCACATCACATGATCTACTTTGACCTAGTGCAAGAAGCGAAGAACAGAAAGCTAAGCCAAGACTGGGGGCAACCAGTCAACCACCCCGTGAATAAGGGATTTATCGAGAACTTGAGCAATGAGACTGAAGGAAACTGAGCAAATCACCAAGAGAGAATCGACAGAAATGAACTACGAGCAGGCCCAATGGGCGACCAAAGACTTTTGCAGGCAAATGGCACTAAGGAGCACAAGGAAGGCCTAACCCATCGGAATAGGAAACATATCCATGCATACATGCATACATATCACATACATGCAGTTTTTGTATTCGCAGGTTTGTAGCGGAAAACACCATCTCATCAAGCAACGGTTCAGAAATGGACCACTATCACTCGCCGAAAATGGCACTCCGAAAATGGAGCACGGTTCGGAAATGGACCACTATCACTCGCCGAAAATGGCACTCCGAAAATGGAGCACGTTTCAGAAATGTACCACTATCACTCGCCGAAAATGTCACTCCGAAAATGGAGCATGGTTTGGAAATGGACCACTATCAACAAACGCCGAAAATGGCGCTCCAAAATGGAGCACAGTTCGAAAAGGGACAACTATCACATCAGATGCCGAAAATGGCGCTCCAAAATGGAGCATAGTTTGAAAATGGACAACTATCACTTCAGATGCCGAAAATGGCACTCCAAAATGGAGCACACACAACAGATGCCGAAAATGACACTCCAAAATGGGGCACACACAATAGATGCCGAAAATGGCGCTCCAAAATGGAGCACACACAACAGATGCCGAAAATGGCGATCCAAAATGGGGCACACACAACAGATGCCGAAAATGGCGCTCCAAAATGGAGCACACACAACAGATGCCGAAAATGGCGCTCCAAAATGGAGCACACACAGCAGATGCCGAAAATGGCACTCCAAAAATGAAGCACACATCATCAGAACGCCGGGTATGGCACTCCGGGTATGGAGACAGACATCATCAGCACGCCGGGTATGGCACTCCGGGTATGGAGACAGACATCATCAAATTGTTGGGTATGGCACTCCGAGTATGGAGACACACATCAGTTTCAATTTTTCCAGGTACGGCACTCCGGGTATGGAGATATCACAGTGACGCCTCAGGTATGGGGTTTAGCATGCCAGGTACGGCACTCCGGGTATGGAGATATCACTGCGACACTGTAGGTATGGAGACGAAATCGCGACACCTCGGGTATGGGGTTTAGCTTGCCAGGTACGGCACTCCAGGTATAGAGACATCAGATCAGATTTGCCAGGAACGGCATGTGGATTATCGTGGACTATTGTGGACTACCATGGACTACCGTGGAGTATTGTGGACTACCGTAGACTATCGTGGAGTATTGTGAACTATCGTGGACTACCGTAGACTATCGTGGAGTATTGTGGACTACCGTAGATAATCGTGGACTACCGTGGACTATCGTGGAGTATTGTGGACTACCGTGGATTATTATGGACTACCGTGGACTATCGTGGAGTATTGTGGACTACCGTGGATTATCGTGGACTACCGTGGACTATCGTGGAGTACTGTGGACTATCGTGGACTATCGTGGAGTATTGTGGACTACCATGGATTATCGTGGACTACCGTAGACTATCGTGGAGTATTGTGGACTACTATCATGGACTAGTGTGGACTACCGTGACACCCTAGGTACGGGATTTAGCACGCCAGGAGGAATGGACATCATCAATTCAATTCGGAGCAACAGGCAAGCCAGGTGATAGCTGGCGAGCCAGGTAAGTGAAAATGCATTGCACGTACTTTGATAGAATTATCATTGTCACACACTACACAAGTCCCATCATAATGGGGGTGACTGTACGCACTGAATTTTTGCATATAAGTCCCTATGATGAGTCTCATATGGAGACACTACCTTTTAAATTGTGGGAGTCGCGAGAAACGGACGTTGGAAGGGTAAAGTTGGAAATTGGCATTTTTGTTAGAATTAATTCGGTTGTCTAGCTTTGGTCTGCCCGTTGGATCTCTGTTT
Source organism: Zanthoxylum bungeanum (assembly GCA_019454045.1). NCBI lineage: Eukaryota > Viridiplantae > Streptophyta > Magnoliopsida > Sapindales > Rutaceae > Zanthoxylum > Zanthoxylum bungeanum. The sequence continues at coordinate 102,130 of SKCR01023688.1, forward strand.
CAAAGTTTATCCTCGGCCCAAAACCCTATAAGCCACTCATCAAACCATATACCAAACCCAAATACCCAAGCCTACCAAAAACCCAAAGCCCACCCATGGAGACCAAGTTCACGCCCATGGCTCTCCTAATTAGCAAGATGCACATTTAACACATGCTTAAATCAAGTCAAATCCTTTCCTAAGTAAAAGAAATCTCATGGATCCCTTTCCTAATCAAAACCAATCACTATCCTAAATTAAAGAGATTCATTCCTTTTGAGATACTAATTATGAGATGTCACCATCATTAGAATATCCTTTCCTATTCAAACTAGGATTGCTTCCAACCCTTTGCCTATAAAAAGAGGCATTCACCCACCATTCCAAACCCTAGCTCATTCACGCCCAAAAGCCTCCCAAATTCACTTCATATTGCCGCACAAATCACACACCAAAATCCTCCATTGCCGCACCACAACATCACCAAAACCTCTCCATTGCTGCACCACAACATCACCAAAACCTCTCCATTGATGCACCACAACATCACCAAAACCTCTCCATTGCCGCACCATCACAACACCAAAACCTTTCCATTGCCGTACCAATTACCTAGTCCATTCCTTCACCGAATACTACCCCTGAAATCCCCCTGAAAAAGCCGCATATAACCTTATAAAATTCACCAAAACAATCCCTTCTCACTGCACAGCCCTCAGCAAAACAGCCCCCGTTACTACCGCAAAATAGTCTCGTACTGTAGCCCCCTCATTACTGCATATTACCCTCAAAAACCCCTGGAATTACCCCTCATTCACCATAAAAACAGCCCCCACTGCTGCCCAAAAAACTGCAAACCAGTCCCTTAATTACAGTGAAAAGCAGTCTAAAATGCACTTTTTTTACACCAAAACAACCCATATTTTAACCAGCAGCAAAACAGCAAGGAAAAAGCAGCGAAACAGAGTGAAACAGCAGCTCAAACAGCGAAATAACGAAGGAAAACCTTGAGTTAGTGAACCGGAGGAGTTACGGATCATCAACCCTTCCAACGGCCGTGTAACGCACTTCCAAGAAGCGACATAAAAGGTTAGACCTGAGGCACCTCTTTTATTTATTCGTCTTTTAATTATTTATTAAATTTCCTTCGCATGAGATGAGAGTCGTTAGTTAATTTGTGTTGTGGTCGTTGGGTGAATGGATATGTGTTCTTCCTTGTGGTATATCGGATGGAAACCCGGACGTAAATTTCGTAGCCGAATCCGAATAGACGGTATTGCGGTTTGTACTCGGGATACGATGCCACGTACCACTTGTGAGATATACATATTTCATTCATCCAACATTGTATTCGAGCATGATTAGGTTGTTAGCATGTTATTTATCTTAAGCATGATTTAGTCGATAGAAGTTTCTTTCTTTATGCATGATTAGGTTGTTTTATATCATATTAGGGATTTAATTTATATTTATGCTTAGATTCTTATTTATTTTCCACATTAAATAATTGAGCATGCTTGTGTGATGGTTGTATGTTATTGCGTGTTTGTCGTTATGACAACTTACTTTGAAGTATGCGAACTTAGATATAGGTTTCATTATTATTATTATGCATGGGAACTTAGGTGTAGGCTACCTTTGAGCATCCATGTTGAGTAGATTCGGTTAGTTTATTGCACAAATCACATCATTACAAGTGGCATAAGTAAGGGATCATTCCAAACCCAACGATTTGAGGTCTTCCCTTGCGAGGGTGAGTGCGGCCTTAAATCTTTGTCCCGGTTCACACCGGGTGGCGACTCCATGTTATTTCTCCGGTTTAGTTCCCCGCGAGCTATTCCGTAATCCCAACTGGGCCATGAGCCTAGAACAGCGTCGTCGATTTCTGTGTCCTACAGTGACCATCATCTCCACTATGACTGGAGTGATACTTCCATCTCAACATCACACCCAATACACTACGATTCTCAATATACTAGAAGAGGCATACACATAACCGGTTAAAGGCCTGGACGACCAAAACAAAGTATATTGATTGTCGTAAGTATGTATTAGCGGTGCAAGTCTCAGGTTAAGACCAAATACACCTACCCTGATTCGGACTTCCATAGACACATAGTTATACTACCAATGGAATTCTGAGGGGTCTATCCAGAGCGAAGCTGTTTCCGTACCATCGGTAAACACAACCTTCTATTACACTTGCATGAGTATCATATACCCAATATATGAGAACTATGTCGTTATGCTCCCACAATGCGCACAAATGTAATACTAGTCTATTCCGTATTATCGATGTCCAATCTCGATAATACTACGACTAGGGATATTTTAATGATTAAACCTTAGTGGATTGATACTGTTTCATATCATCTCAATCTGGAACTAATCATAAGGAATTTTATCATATATATATCTCGGTAATCTAATTACAAATGATAAAAGAGCAATTTCCTTGTCACATAGTTAATTTTTACAACAACATCATGTTCTGTACAAATAGTGATGATATGGGTCATAATTGTCCAACAATCTCCCACTTGGCCTATAGCCAATCACTCAAGTGTCTTACACTTGAACTATGTACGGTTCGCTCAAACTTATGCTGAGAAACTACTTTCGTCAACGGATTTGCAAAGTCATCATCTGATGTGATTTATTCGATCATCACATCGCCACGATGTATGATTCGAACGAATCAGATGAATAGTTGAAGTATATACTTGGATCGTTGATGAGACCATTAATTCTTTAACCTGTGCTGTAGCCTAGCTCAGCTGCTAACAGAACTACTCCTAATCTAATTAGGATTATTAAGATCCAAATGGTTTCTATTTCTGCCTCAGTAGTAGCAATATTCCACTTTTGTTGTTTATTCGGTAACAGTATCTTGCTTGGAAGATTTCCAACTCACTGTTCCGATATTCAAACTATATAGTACCGTTATTACGACTTATGGTCATCTTTGTCGGTTAGGAAACTTGCAGTAGTGAACCCAGTCACATCAATTTCTCCTCCTCCATAGTATAAGAAAACATCATTAGTTCATCTAAGATACTTAAGGATGTTCTTAACATCAATCCAATGACTATCACTTGGATTGGCCTGATTGTGACTCAATATGCTCAAAGCATATGAGACATCAGGTCTCGAACATATATTTCAATGTACGAGTTCTCAGAGAGTGCCAACAACTTTTAGATATATCCCAGTAGATCTTTATTCCTAGAATAAAGGTTGTCTCTCCCAAGAATTCTACGGAGAATTTTTCATGAAAGCTAAGCTTTCACCGATCGTATTATGGGAATATCATTTCCAAGAAATGATATATCATCATTATTTAGGACAGTCACTGTCAGTGTGCTCCCACTAACCTCCTTATATACACAAGAATCATTATCGTTTTGAATTAAATCATATATCATAATGATTACATCAAAACGCTGGTTCCAAGAACACAATCATTGCTTCAATCCATAGATGGATCGAATTAACTTGCAAACCTTGTTTGCATGTTTAGGTACGACAAAACCATCAGGGTGTTTATAAACAACCTCTAAAAGCTTTCCTTTTAAGGAAAGCGGTTTTGACATTCAGCTGCCATATTTCATAAATGAAACATGTAGCATTAGAAAGCATTATCCAAATGGATTTAATCATGGCAACAGATAAAAGGTTTCGTCGTAATCGACACAATATTGATAATGATACCTTTTCGCTACAAGCCTAGCTTAGTACATTGGTATGTTGACATCCATGTACTAAAACAACGATATTAGTCCAACTAATATTTATTCGAGTAATGACGAAAAATTGAAATGAGCGCGTATTGGCAAGTATCTAAACGAAATTGCAAATTTAATACTTACCTCCCACTATTTTTCGGCGAGCCTCTAACCCTCTGTTGAGTACTCGAGAAACCTTGTTTCCTAGTGGGCTAGGATCCCGTTAAATAACACACAACCTTGACTTTGGCCAACAAGCTGTATGATATTTAACTAGGTAGAACTCTAAAAATCAATTGGATCTCATCCAACTCCTAGATCCAGTAGGTGGACTTCCAAGTCCGAAACATATATCTTATATATGCCAATATATCCAATATATTGCCTAACCTTTTTCCTCTGAATCAATTAAGCTTTGGCTTTGGCATAACAAACTTAATGATTCCAGTTAAGCGGGACCCATTGACTTTGGAAAGCTTCGTAATCGATGTCGATGGACAAGAAGTGATCTTGACTTTGGCCAACAAATCACAACTTGGACAAGTCATGCGATATGGAACAAAGCCTTCATGTTTCAAACACATCCGCGATGGACAAAGGCCTTGACTTTGGCCAACAAACCAGTGCCAATCTTGGATCTTGAGTAAGAATCACTCAATGGAAGGAAAATGCTTAATATATGTTGAGGGTTTTTCGCGTAATTGGCAACCAATTAATTATCTTTATTAGGTCTCATCATACACCCTTAAACATGCATTCTAAAAACATAATAAGGCGCGTAAATAAAATAATAATGATATGCGGATGGATATTTAAAACAACTTGTTCCCAGAACAAATCTCTCACTTTCCTCTCTCCCGCTAGCACAAATCCTACTTCTATCCAATTACATAACACTTCTAAAGAAACCTCATTTACATTGAGGGGAATAGGTGAGAAGAGAAATACAAAGAGTCAAGAGGTAATAGGCTGGACATGTAGGTCCAATTAATAAATTCTAAATTTATTACAACAATTTCCAAATTGCCCTCACCCATCTAATATCCATTCGATATACATTATTCATACATCACATCCATGTATTCACACAAAGCATGTTATCAATCAATCTAATCCAATTAATTAATCTGAAATTAATTACCATCCAATGTTCAAACAACGATTTGATTTGCGCGAGTCAAACTCGTTTTAAGAATAAGTACTCAAAGTACGAATTCTCGAATTATATTAAACTACAACATTAAATCCAATTTAATTTGTATTTAATACTAATTCTATATTTAATTCCAAATTAAATAATTACACTTTATTAATGTGCCTTTAGCGACTTAGATTCTAAATCTAATCTTTTCGGGTCTCAAAGCCTAATTAACATCCAATGTCAATTTAATTAAAGTCCAATGGGCTTTCAATTAATTTCTTAAGGCATGAACTTTGGTTAATATTGGTCAAACCCAAATACCAAAGCCCATTTAAGGAATCACCCTTATTTGCCAAGAAACCATTTAGGCCCATTAGGCCCAATTAAAATTTTAAAGGCCCATTTAATTATATTTGGACTTTATGGATATGGTTTTGGGCCCAATTGGATCCAACCAATTAACCTAAACCAAACTTGGCCCAACCAAGCCCATTAAGCCCAAATACAACTTTATAAGCCCAATTCCAATTAAGCCCAATTAATTAAATTACAAAATTCCAAATTTCACAATTAAATTAATCAAAGTGCATTAGCCATAATTAATTACTTAAATCAAAATTTCCAAAACACCAATTTACTATAATTAATCATGCTTATTATCATCAACACATGTCCAACATTATTGAATCAAAAAAATCAATCATTTTCCATGCTTCTAAGTCACGGCAATTAGGGGATTTATGTCCGATTTCGATTTTAATCCAATTAATCCTAATCAACATTTCCCAAGTCTTTCAAACTCATCCAATGATTCAAAAAACAAAATCACCATGACATTTAGGGCACCAATGACATTCGGCCAAGCCAAATTTTGGGGAAAAAAATTATCCAATTCAATTTTCATCAAATTGATCATGCATAACACTATGTTATCATCATTCAAGCATATTCAAACAATCAATTTCATCCAAACATGCTCAAATCAATTTTACCCAATTTTTACCCTAAATCAATTTCATGCTTAAATAAGGCTCTTGATACCATTGTTGGGTTTCTACTATAGTCCCAAGATCATTCAAGCAATGAAAATATGTGAATACAATAAAGAAGTATGGCGGAATCATACTTACAATGATCAGATTTGCGATGCGTCGAACACAAAAAATTTCTTGTCTCCATGAAGCTCTCGGCCATGACCCATTTTGTGCTCCTTGTCTTTCGGTCAACCTCCATGGAAATGATCTCCAAGCTCCAAGCTTCGTCAATGGATTCCATGCTCAAGGGTTTGTTTCCCTATCACCTTTGAATGACTCTTTAGTGTGCTAGCACTTGGAAATTTTGCCATAAACTTTCCTTAAAGCTTCTACATGCTCTCGGCATTGAGAGAAATTTGAGAGACAAATTTGGCCCTTGGCCGAATGAGGGAGGAGAAGAGAGAGAGAAGAATGTGTTGTGTTTGGTTTCTAAAACCTAATACAAAAATCCTACACCAATTTTGGTATTTGTTTTTCCAAAAAACAAAAGGCAAAAAGGAGGGAAAATTGCATTGAATGCATTCAACAACCACCATCAATGAATAGTGACTGGTTGTCAATAACTAAAAGGTGACTTGACATCCATCACTAAAGTGACAGGTGATGTGACGCGTGATGTGACTTGTGGGCTGCACTTGAATTCGAAATACGAGTGGGCCCGCAAACACTCTTGGGCTCGGGTTCGTTAATTCTGAATTAACAAATTTTCCATTGCGACGTAATTAAATCAAATTTAATTAAATATTTATGCCTAGCAAAATTATATTCACATCGCTAGCGAATTAATTCTAAATTAACTCGTTCGCCCGAATTAAAATCTAATTTTAATTCCGCGTCGAAATCTAATTTCGTATAATATATCGAATATATTATTTTATCGATTAATTCCAAATTAATCGTTCTCTCTCACTTTAAATAATATTTTATCCCAGATAAAATATCTCCATAATTAATCCTAGATTAATTTTCTCTCTCTGCTAATTAATCCCAGATTAATTATGTGCGAGTCATACGTCATCGGTGAATCTTCGGGAAACGACCCATGAGATCCCCGGATATGTTGGCAGTAAATCCGGTCGTCGGACTATCCAAACATGTACATACCTAGTACTACGTTTTTATTGATTTATAAGACATGGTTGGCTTCTAGCAAAGCACGGTGCCTACCCAATTCTCCAGAAATATTCTTAAAGAAATATATAATCTATATCAAGTGTAGTATACGTAGTATAGCGTATTGCGATCCAGTATCGGATGTCACGTGCTAGGACTGGGGCTGGAATTATGTCTGCCCCGTACGAAGCACATATCGGATCTCTGGTAACTAGTCTCTATAATCGGATAATCATGACCTAGTTATATTATCCCGATGACTGCAGTACTAACGAGTACTAGTTTCGTATCTTACGTGACCATCATCTCCACTATGACTGGAGTGATACTTCCATCTCGACATCACACCCAATACACTATAATTCTCAATATACCCAGAAGAGGCGTACACAGAACCAGTTAAAGCCCTGGACGACCAAAACCAAAGTATATTGATTGTCGCAAGTATTCGCGGTGCAAGTCTCAAGTTAAGACCAAATACACCTACCCTGATTTGGACTTCCATAGACACATAGTCATACTACCAATGGAATTCTGAGGGGTCTAACCAGAGCGAAGCTTTTTCCATACCATTGGCAAACACAATCTCATATTACACTTGCATGAGTATCCTATACCCAAATATATGAGAACTATGTTGTTATGCTCCCACAACGCGCACAAGTGTAATACTAGTCTATTCCGCATTATCGATGTCCAATCTCGTTAATACTACGACTAGGGATATTTTAATGATTAAACCTTAGTGGATTGATACTATCGCATATCATCTCAATCCGGAACTAATCATAAGGACTTTTATCATTTATATATCCCGATAATCTAATTACAAATGATAAAAGAGCAATTTTCTTTGTCACATAGTTAATTTGTACAACAACACCATGTTCTGTACAAATAGTGGTGATATGGGTCATAATTGTCCAACACTGTCATGGATGTGGACTCACTCATACGAATAGTGTAAAGTCTCATCTTCAAGAATATCTTGTTGTGTAGTGACTTGACCTCGTACAATTTGGTAAGTGCATTCCAAATCTCTTTTGCTGTCATTTTCTCTACGATGTTGGATAACACAGAATCAACTAAGGCTAGATACAAGTTGCCCATAGTATTGTCATCCATATTCTTCCATTTTTCATCAGTCATTCCAGCTGGCCTCTCACCCCCACAAAGTAATTGTCTTTTCTCAAGATTGTTTTTATTTGAAGTTTCCATATGGAAAGGTTTCTCCTGTTGAACTTCTCAATTTCGTACTTTTCTGTCATGTTTTTTATAACGATCAGCTTCTCACTTGAACCGACTTTTACTATTTTTACTGTGAATAGTACTATATATATGAACAGTACAATATATATGAATAGTATTATATATGTGAACAATACATATATGTGAATAGTATTATATTGTATATGTGAATAGTCTCCGTGAATAGTCTTTGTGAACAATAACTCTAAACCTGAAGCTTTGATACCAATGTTAGGGGATAGTAGGCTGAAACTGGCACGCAAGTAAAGTGAAATTGAGAATAATTGTTAGTTTATGAGGTGTTTCCTACCATATAATAATACAATAATAATAAGGAAGCTCAACCTACCATAAATATTAACAATAAAATAAAACAATAAGACTAGGTTTAACGTGGTAAAACCCTCAATGTGAGGCAAACATCAACAGGCAAATGTAAAAGGATTTCACTATAGTGGAAAGAATTTTACAACTTCTATCTTAAGACAATGAGTGAATAATCTCACACTCTCTTAGAATAGGAGAATTACAACTCTCTCACAGACTCTTAAGAAAAAATAATATTTTTCTCTTATGATACAGAAGATTTGGTTGAGAATGGAATGATGAAAATAATAAAATGGATCATCTATTTATATGCATGAGATTCACTGTATATAGTGAATTTAAATTTTTTTATTATTATTTTTTTATGCATGTGAGACTCACCTACATAATTAATATATTTTTTATTATTATTATTTCATCTTTCGGTGCAATAATTAACATGAACAAATATGTGTAGATGAATTTGTATTATTATTGAGTTATTCAGTGTGAACTTCTTCATGATCGATTTAATTTTCATTTATTTGAGAACTGTTTTATGCATCTAATCAACTTATTGCCCAATCTTCCATTTTCTTATAATCACCCATCCTTATTAATTTCCAACTGTAGAAGACAAAGCCTACCCAGCATAGCATCCGGGGACTTAGAGAACTAGGCTTGACACCGAATATTTTAGCTTGTCGAAGTACAAAGGTCTCTCCCTCTTCCATTTGATGTCTTTTCTTTTTCTTGACTGCAGATGCCAGTGGTAGTCACATGTTTGTGCATTTTGAATTTATGTTTAACAGGTAAGTGAGGAGAATGTTAAGACTAAACTCGCTCAATTTTGTCATGTACCAGTATGTACCGTCAACATTATTTTATCAATATTTTTTCCCATTTCCCTTACTCTCAACAATTAGTTGTTGTTTCTAAGTGTGATGACTTATTTACAGGCAGAAAACATTATTACACAAAAGGCGCAGGAAGCTATCATGAAAGAATTGTACCTTCTTGAGTTGGTCTTTCTAACTGCTTTTCATTTGTTGTATAGGTTGGGTTTTTATACCTGAAAAACAAATGTGTTCGAAACATAATTGATTAATAAATTTATAATTCAATTTTATTTCATGTATGTATTTTGATTTGCTTTATAAAATTCATGAAAATTCTGTGATGATTTATGTAGCTTTAACTTAAATATATATGTTTATGTAAAATGTTACATACATACATATATGTATGGATAAAATTTCAACAGTAATAATCAAAATTTATCTATGACTATGATTTAATGTTGAGAATCTTCAAAGCATACTCCTATATCATTTTAATTTATTCTTTAATTTACTTGGTATGGTTTTGTATTTATTACATTTTGTAAACCTTATATTTTGGGAATGAGTTGAATGAATAGCTGTGTACCGACCGGTGATCTCAACTACTATTACAATGTGGGACGCGTGATACATGATATAAATTATGTACAAATGTGGGACGCATGATATATGATATAAATTATGTACAAACACGTATACACTTCTGAAATGACTTTGGGATATTCAGTGAATTTCTGGTAGTTCCGATACAGAATTCATTCCAAGATTTAAATCCGGACAACCCATGGTATATCGTCAGAAATCTAAGATCGAGACTTACAACTTCCGCGTTGAATATTTTTCCAAATTCGAATCGGAAAGAGGCCAAAAATATAACTGAAAATTTTGGATGAATAATACATGCGGACCTATCTAGAGAATTCTACTTTTCTCTCCGAAATTCTGATTTTTCTTCAAATCAAAATATTACAAATTAGCGAAATTAGCCCTTATTATAAATATGGGATATTATTCACCAATCCCCAATATTTGAGAGAAAGAGAGAAACGTGAGAAAGAAAGAAGGAAGAAGAAAGAAAGAATAAGAAATAAAGAATAAGAAAAGAAGAAGAAGAAAAGAAGAGGAAACAAATACAAATCCTCACATAAAAAGCTAAGAAAAAGATTAGCAACCATTGAAGACTTGAAGAGTGAAGGAAACCAAGTAAGTTAAGGTAAGAAAATTTTGACCCAAATCTTAGATTATGAAATTTTGATAGTATGAAGCTATGTTGGTGTTAATGGCATATTAGGAATTACATTTAGTGGAATAATGAGCATGTAAATTGATTATATTAAGAAATGTCTAAATTTATGGAAATTCTAAAATTGAGCTAAAGAAAAAAGATTAAAGAGTTATTTTGATGATGAAATATTGGTGTAGAATGCATGAAATTGCAGCTTAATAGAGTGGCTTGTGTAATGGTTGTAGTGGAGGAGTGTTGGGAATGGATTTGGGCAAGTTGGACATTGTAAAGTTATGTGAGGCCCTGGAAAATTGGCTGAGCGTCTGATGAGTGGTATTTATATCACTATTTCCCACTCATTTAACTAAATATTTGAATAGTTTCTTGAGTTTTATGAACGTTTTGATGTGTTTTATTGTTATCTTGCAGATAAATAAAGTTTGGACAGCACTGGAGGCAATTTGGGGCAAAACCCGACAAAAATGCGTCAACAGGGATATTTTCATCTTCTGCGCGTCGCGACTCTGGATCACAGCGCGCCGCGACGCCCAACGTGAGCCGGATTTGCTAACATGCGCCTGGTCACGGTCAACCATTTGAAGAAGTTTTGACTTTGCTAAAATGCGCCGTGCCACGTGTCACCATCACACAGCCGATCTGCTAACGTGCGCCGTGCCACGTGTCATCATCATATGCTGCCGACACTCAGACTTGACACGTGTCGCCTCATCATCAGCCATGTCAGCGGTCAACAAGTCAACCTTGCCACGTGTTGTGCCACATCATCAGCCACGTCAGCAGGTCAACCGAGTCACATTGCCACGTCAGCTTCAGCCAATCAGAGCATGACACGTGTCGCCACGTGTCGCAATCCTATTGTGCCGACAAGTCAACAGTCAGTCGCCTCGCCACATCAGCGCCACGTCATCGCCACGTCGCATGACGTTATCAATGACGTCATCACAATAATTGAGAATTAGCCGCCTTGACACGTGTCGCATGTACAGTCAGCCGCCTTGCTACGTGTCGCCGTATCATTGTGCCACGTCGACAAATTGCGCGTCGCGACGCGCAGCTCCTTGGCGTCGCGACGCGCGAACAGTTTCCTGAAACAGTAAATATTTTTGCTATAAATAGGCCCGCGAATTTTCATTTTTTAGACATCTCTCTCTCTCTTCATTTCTCTCTCTAGAGAGAGTTTCTCTCTCTAGAATTTTTATTTTTATTTTTAGTTTTTTTTATTTTTAGTTTTGTAAATAATTTTAATTACGTTTTGTAATAATAGTAATTTAATTTTTACTTTTTACTTTTACAGTTTTTACTATTCACCATGTTGAAATAATTTCCTCAGCTAGGGTGAAAGGTAATTCGTCTACTATTGCTATTTAGATTAATCTCCCTAAAAATAATATATTAACTATTTAAAATATTGACTTAATAAGGATACCGCTATATTGGTCGGTTGGTAATTTAATTTTAATCTGGTTTAAACCTGACTAATCACGGATACCGCCAGACTGGTCGGTTGGTAATTTACTTTTGGTTCCGCCTTAATGGCTGGTTGGACTAATTTGACTTAATCAGGATACCGCCAGACTGGTCGGTTGGTAATATTATCACAAGTTTATATATTATTTTATGGGAGATATCTAAATTAGTAGTAGTAAAAGTAATTCCTTTTACCTTAGCATTTTATTTTATTGTAATTTATTTTTCAGCTTTTTACTTTATGTCTTTTACTTTTATGTTTTTACTAGTCCTAGTTATGTGTTAGTTTTCTGAGGTTGTGATGACTTTTAATATCACCGGGGTTTATAAGGGGTAAATTATAATTTGGGTAATATAAAGATTTATTTATTGAGTCTTAATCTTAATGCTTTTTTAATAACTGGCCATTAATAAAATTGATATGGTAAATCTAAAATGAACTAGACATAGGGATTTTAGGTTTCAGCCTTAGACTTAATAACCCACGATCTTCCTTGAGGATAGATAACCCTTTAATAGATTTCCTTACAGGATAGGAATATACCTGTCGGGCGGGGGGGGGTAGCCATAATTGGAACTTAAACTTAATGAATCCAGATAAATTTGTTGACATAGACATATGGTTCAATTGGGTTAAACTGGGGTATTTGTGTCTGACCATCGACAGAGGCTTACACTAATTTAGTGTTCCAGGTTAATAATAAATATATTACCAACTTTAAGATAACCACTTCATCTTTAAAATGATATTAAAAGAAATCACAACCTAGATCTTTGTGTCTTTTTTTATTTTCCTTATATTTTCTTTTGTCTTTTTATTTATTTATTTATTTTGTAAAACCACTTTCACCAATCAAACAATCATTCTCTTCTCCCTATAATTAGATATTTCTAAATAAATAGATTCAATAATTAATAACAACAGTAGGAATTAAGTCCTCGTGGGATCGATATTTTTATACTACTTGAACGATACGTGCGCTTGCGTTATACGTGTGTGTTTACGCCGGTCAAGTTTTTGGCGCCGTTGCCGGGGACTTATATTTCTTGAGTTGTTAATTTTGAAGCTATCTAATTTACTTGTATCTAATTTTCTTTATTTTTATCTGTAATTTTTATTTCTTTCTTTTTATTTCAGGTTACTTAAAAATGGAACATTACTGGGAGATTGAAAGATTACGTGCTTTACAAGAAGATACACCCCACATCTGGAGCAACAGTCCGTTTTCTGAGGCCTGTTGTCGAGCCCAATGATTATCACTGGATGCCAGAACCAAGCAATACTACATTTTCTCAACATAATTCAATGTGGAGATGTGACATATGTAATGGTGACCACCCAAGCGATTATTGCGAATACAACTACCATTCAGGGTGGCAGAACTATCAAGATCCTTCATAGTATGACGAGCCATCACATTTCAGAGAGCCACATTTTTCATCTTATCCACCATCTTCCTTCGATCCTTATCAAGAACCAGAATTATCCGAGGAAGATCAATTGATTCACATATTCAAAGAACAGATAGCTCGATTTGATGCACAATTTCAGAGTCAAACAGAATCCATACAGAGAATGACAGATCAGATCAGACAATTCACAGAAAACCAGAACTATATACCTCAAGAACCAATTTCAGATGACACTGATGAAGCCTTCGAGTACCAATCATTCAGAATGATATTTCAACAGATGGGAGGTGAGCAGTATCAAGAATCAGATGTATTAGTTCAGGAACTTGAACCGGCAAAGTCTCGATTTGACTTTTATTATTCAGATTCTGACGATGATGAAGCTGAAACATTTGTACCAACTCCATCAAAAATTGAGGATAGAATTCTGAATCCTCAAAACGAAGATCTTGGAGATTCCATTTCATAAATGTTTGAAGAAGATCAACTTGAGCCAATCAATTCACCCGAATCAGAGGATGAAGACCTAATGTCTGACTCATCTTTTCATCCTCAGGTGGAGCAAGAAACAGAGCAAATGGAGGAGCAAATGTCTGACCTTAATAAAAATCCAGAGCAGTCAGGAAAAACATCGTTGTTTTGGGGAGTACAAATCAAAGATATCACCCAGAAGCTTGACAGAATGGAACTTCCATTCCAAGTCAAGCACCATACGAGACCTCCTGATTTTCTTTCTTTCTTTTCAGGAACCACTGGAGTAACAAAGATTAAAAAGATGGTACGAGCACTGAATGAGAAAAACTTATTTTGCCACTTTACCGTTGGAAGAGACCTTCAAAAGCAACGCTCACGGGATTGTCTTTGATAGGACAGCCAAAACGACACTGAAACCTCCTTAACAGATAAATTTCAGTCACGTCTGGCTGAAGACGAAAAATTTAGCGCTAGCAGGGAGGCAACCCATGCAATTTTGTTGTAATTTATTTTTCATATTTTGTGTGAACTTTTTAATTTTTTGTGTTAGTTTTGCAGGAAAAATAAAAACGGAATTTTTCAGGACAAAGCAAGCCAGTGCAAGCGGGATTTTCAAAATAAAAATTTGACAAAATCACGAAGATACAAAGTTGATCCAGGAGACGGCCGAGTAAGGAGTCACCTCTTGAGAGGCGTCCCTATGGATTTATCCGTCGCAAGACATGATTTTGCCAAAAAAAAAAAAAAAAAAAAAAAAAAAAAAAAATTCAGCGTCGCGACGCTGACTCGAAATCAGAGACATAAGCAGGGCACTGGCAGCATCTCCTTTCACTCTTCTCTTCTTCATCCTCAACCATCACTACCAAAAACAGAAACCCATCTTCACCACAGCCGCAACCTTCGCCATGTCAAACACCAAGCTTTTACGAGCCACCAGAACCGAACCAAATCACCACCAGCCGCACCAACAACCACCATCAAACCAAGATCCACCCCTTGCCGTGACCGAAACCCACGAGCCACCAAACACTTCCTTCGCCGAGCCTTCACCGAGCCTTCTCCAGCCAAGACGCACACGCACAAACCGAGAACCTCCACAGCAACCCCCATCGTAAACCTCCATTGTTGACCATCACCTTCGCCACAAGCCGAAACCACCCAGATCCACCATTTTCTCTCAAATCTCCACCACCACCGAAACCGCAAGAGTCTTCACCAACCAAAATCCAGCCACCACAAGCCGATATCCACACCGAGAGCAACAACCGCGAGCCACCCCTGCTGTGACTCAACCGCGAGCCAACGAACCAAATCGGCCTTCCATCGACAAACAGCAGCCATCACCTGCGATCAAATTGAAAACAAATCAGCCCATTGCCGAACCAAATTGCCACTGTCTTGCCGAATATTAGCCACCACCGTCTCGCAAACCGGAACCAAGCCATCCTTGCCGAGAACCTCCTTCACCATCACTGCCAACCAAATACACTGCCGAGAGAGTACCACTGCCAAAATCAGAATTTGAAAATACGGTAATGATTTGATAAAAATTGATTGGTAATTGGTAATTGGGTAAATTGAAAAATTGAATTGTGGTGTGTTTGATTTGGGAATTTTGAATTACGAGGGTTGGATTGTGGATTAATTTGATTCGTAGATTGTGGGGGCGAAGAGTTGAATGGAGGTGTTTGTGGCATTTGGTAGATTTAGGTTGTATTGGATAATCAAAAATTCAGGGGAGACTCTGTCGAATTTTTTTAAAAAAATACCAAAGTTGGGATTGATTTGATTGGTGATAATTTTTTTAGGGTGAATTTTGGGGAAATTTTGAGTTTTTAGAGGTGATTCTGCCAAAATTTTTAATGAAAAATGGTCTCAAATAGCAATTGTGGTAAGAACCGTAATTTGGGCATAAATCTTAATCAGTAATTTTTCCTGTAAAATTTTAGCTGACCAGGTATTATCTTCTAAGCTCTTCTTCTACTGTTTAAGACATTGGGGACAATGTCTCATTTAGGTTTGGGGGAGGGAATTAGTTGATTAATACCTTGTTTTTAGTTTGTATGTTGTTTTTTATTTTTAGTTCAAAATTTTTCGAAAAATACAAAAAAAATTGAAAAAATTTTCAAAAATTACAAAAATATTTTGCATTTTTTGTTTTTATTTTGACTAAAAAGGTGAAATTGGTAAAAGATAGCCGAGTAAGGAATTTCCGCTCCTGAGACGTATCTCAAACCTATTTCAAACAAAGTTAGTTTTGTTTATTTCCTTTTTAATTATTTAATTTGTGAATTCTCCTTAAAACTAACTAAAATGAATCTTCATATGTTCAGTTGACAGGTATTATGAACTTACATGGAAACATACGGACATGAGCTAAAATTGAAAAGTTTGTAATATTTTGTGCTATAGTTTAATTGGAGGAAGCATCTCAAATAGTGATGGAGTAAAAAAAAAAAAAAAAAAAAAAAAAAACGTCCGAGATCCGAGTTATTAAGTCTGTAAGGGTATTTTAATACCTAGTGCCCTAAAACCAACTGGTTTGGGAGTCATTGGCCCAAAGCTCGTTAATGGATCAAAGATGCTGCAAAAATATATATATCTGAAGTCTGAGTAATTAAGTTCGTAGGGGTGTCTTAACACCTGGTGCCCTAAAGCCAACTGGTTTGGGAGCCACCGACCCAAAGCTCGCTACATAGACGGAAGGTAGTGTATATAAATAAAAAATAGAGAAAAAATAAAAGAAAAAATCAGAAAAATCAGAAAATTATTCCATTGCTACAAAAAGGTGTGAAATCTGATAGAACTTTAGGACAAAAATATTACTCTCTTATCAACTGCACTTATGACTGTTGTGGGCAAAAAAGAGTTGATTAATATTTTGTTTGCTGTGTATATGGAGAATGGTAAAAATAATCGGAGAATTTACTTATTCAGTAATAGAAAAAGAAACAAAACAACTAGTAACTGGAGTAGAATTTTCACCTGATTAGTCACTAACTTTCTTTATTCTCTTTTCGCTTGTCTTTTTGCTTTTGTGTGCATTAGTTTTACTAACTTTTTACTTTTGTAAAATGTTTGTGGGTATCATTGCTGTAAACCCTCACGAGACTACACTCGTCCAACTAGGGAACCTAGGGGTTTAAAGGCTTGTTGCATATGTTAAATGCAACCGTGATCCCTACGAAAGTGGCTTAGTTAAATTTATTATGTTATTTTATTTTATATTTTGCTCGAGGACTAACAAAATGTTAGGTTTGGGGGTGTGATGAGTGGTATTTATATCACTATTTCCCACTCATTTAATCTAATATTTTGAATAGTTTCTTGAGTTTTATGAACGTTTTGATGTGTTTTATTGTTATCTTGCAGATAAATAAAGTTTGGACAGCACTGGAGGCAATTTGGGGCAAAACCGGACAAAAATGCGTCAACAGGGATATTTTCATCTTCTGCGCGTCGCGACTCTGGATCACAGCGCGCCGCGACGCCCAACGTGAGCCGGATTTGCTAACATGCGCCTGGTCAACGGTCAACCATTTGAAGAAGTTTTGACTTTGCTAAAATGCGCCGTGCCACATGTCACCATCACAGCCGATCTGCTAACGTGCGCCGTGCCACGTGTCATCATCATATGCTGCCGACACTCAGACTTGACACGTGTCGCCTCGTCATCAGCCATGTCAGCGGTCAACAAGTCAACCTTGCCACGTGTTGTGCCACATCATCAGCCACGTCAGCAGGTCAACCGAGTCAACTTGCCACGTCAGCTTCAGCCAATCAAAGCATGACACGTGTCGCCACGTGTCGCAATCCTATTGTGCCGACAAGTCAACAGTCAGCCGCCTCGCCACGTCAGCGCCACGTCATCGCCACGTCAGCATGACGTCATCAATGACGTCATCACAATAATTGAGAATTAGCCGCCTTGACACGTGTCGCATGTACAGTCAGCCGCCTTGCTACGTGTCGCTGTATCATTGTGCCACGTCGACAAATTACGCGTCGCGACGCGCAGCTCATTGGCGTCGCGACGCGCGAACAGTTCCTGAACAGTAAATATTTTTGCTATAAATAGGCCGCGAATTTTCAGTTTTTAAGACACCTCTCTCTCTCTTAATTTCTCTCTCTAGAGAGAGTTTCTCTCTCTAGAATTTTTATTTTTATTTTTTTAGTTTTTTTATTTTTAGTTTTGTAAATAATTTTAATTACGTTTTGTAATAATAGTAATTTAATTTTTACTTTTTACTTTTTACAGTTTTTACTATTCACCATGTTGAAATAATTCCTCAGCTAGGGTGAAAGGTAATTCTTCTACTATTGCTATTTAGATTAATCTCCCTTAAAAATAATATATTAACTATTTAAAATATTGACTTAATAAGGGATACCGCTATATTGGTCGGTTGGTAATTTAATTTTAATCTGGTTTAAACCTGACTAATCACGGATACCGCCAGACTGGTCGGTTGGTAAATTTACTTTTGGTTCCGCCTTAATGGCTGGTTTGACTTAATTTGACTTAATCAGGATACCGCCAGACCGGTCGGTTGGTAATATTATCACAAGTTTATATATTATTTTATGGGAGATATCTAAATTAGTAGTAGTAAAAGTAATTCCTTTTACCTTAGCATTTTATTTTATTGTAATTTATTTTTCAGCTTTTTACTTTATGTCTTTTACTTTTATGTTTTTACTAGTCCTAGTTATGTGTTAGTTTTCTGAGGTTGTGATGACTTTTAATATCACCGGTTTATAAGGGGTTAAATTATAATTTGGGTAATATAAAGATTTATTTATTGAGTCTTAATCTTAATGCTTTTTTAATAACTGGCCATTAATAAAATTGATATGGTAAATCTAAAATGAACTAGACATAGGGATTTTAGGTTTCAGCCTTAGACTTAATAACCCACGATCTTCCTTGAGGATAGATAACCCTTTAATAGATTTCCTTACAGGATAGGAATATACCTGTCGGGCGGGGGTAGCCATAATTGGAACTTAAACTTAATGAATCCAGATAATTTGGTTGACATAGACATATGGTTCAATTGGGTTAAACTGGGTATTTGTGTCTGACCATCGACAGAGGCTTACACATAATTTAGTGTTCCAGGTTAATAAATCAATATATTACCAACTTTAAGATAACCACTTCATCTTTAAAATGATATTAAAAGAAATCACAACCCTAGATCTTTGTGTCTTTTGTTATTTTCCTTAATATTTTCTTTTGTCTTTTTATTTATTTATTTATTTTGTAAAACCACTTTCAACCAATCAAACAATCATTCTCTTCTCCCTATAATTAGATATTTGTAAATAAATAGATTCAATAATTAATAACAACAGTAGGAATTAAGTCCTCGTGGGATCGATATTTTTATACTACTTGAACGATACGTGCGCTTGCGTTATACGTGTGTGTTTACGCCGGTCAGCGTCGCGACGCCCAATACCCAGCGTCGTGACACGTATAAATCAGAGGCTCACTACCTCAAACCTAATTGGCGGAGCGTCGTGACACTAGATATTTGGCGTCGCTACGCGTAATGAGTAGAGGCTCTGCCTCGGGTCTGATCAGATGGGCATCACGACGTGTAATGTCAGGTGTCATAATGTGAAACAGAGCATGCTCTCTGCGTGTGACTGTTTGCATGGGTGTCGTGACGCACCAGACTCGGTGTCGCGACACGATATAGAAAAAATTTCATATTATTACAGTTTCATCCCGAATGTCAATGGCTTTTATATGCAAGAGGAAAAGATCCAAGTTGTAACCAAGAGGAGATTGTCCTTTTCAAGTCTTGGAAAGGATCAATGACAATGCATATAAGCTGGATTTGCAAGGTAAGTACAACGTATCTGCTACTTTTAATGTTTCTGGCTTAACTCATTTTGATGCAGGTTCTGATTCGAGGTCGAATCCTTTTCAACAATGAGGGAATGGCATGAGTCCAACCACACCAGAGGCATTACAGGATGTAGCTAACAACTTAAAGGAACCTATGCAGTTTCCAACAGGTCCAATCACACGCCAAAGCGCAAAGAAGATCAGAGAGGCCTTTGCGGGACTAACTCAGAGCTATGTGACTAGTTGCAGCAACCAAGTCAAGTGCACACCAGAGAAACATATGGGCATAACCAGAGAGGTCCCCAAGCTATTTTATTTGACCCAGATCAGCTCAGACTGAAGCATAGTAAAGCAGCTTCAGCACCAGCACCCTTTTGACCCGATTTCACCCATTTTGGGACTATGTTGAATTCGGCCAAATGGGGGTATTTTTGTCATTCGTGCTCGACATTTTGACTTTATTTATGATGTAATTAGCATGGTGACTATTCCATGAGGCTTAATTATGCTTAGATCTGTACTTAGCCAGAAGCACGTCAATTTACTATAGCATGTAAGCACATCAATTACCTTAAGCAAGATTAGCTTCTAATCTTTGTTTTAAGTTTATTTAGGTGTAAAAGGACGTTAATGGTCGTGGTTGAGGTGCTTGACTTAGGGATTTTGGTAATTTTAGCTCTAGGGTCATTTTAGTGTTTTTACTATCTTGTAACCCTTATTATATGACTCTTCTTTGTATTTTTAAGACAACCAACGTAATATACAGAATTTTGAAAGAGAGAAAAGCTTGAGCTTTCCATGGCTATGGCCAAAACCTTGTTGAGGGAGGGATTCCCCTTTTCAAGTTCAAATTGACTTATCTAAGCTTGGCAACTTAGTGGTGTCTCCATTGCTAGCAAAATACAATCTGATTTCATGCTTGTGGTTATCATGGACGTGAGTTTCATGGTGGTTAGGGGCTGATCTTGGTTGGGTTTTGTTCCTACAAAATCAGTATTCAAAGTTCTTGGGTTTTGAGAAAGATGCTTTGGGGTTTGCTTGGTTTCCAACCCAAGTGAGTTCTTGTCACTTAGGGCCTCGTATCAGCCCATATACACGAAATATATCATGTCACAAACATAGAACATCATATAGCGACAATAGTTTTGAAGTATATTCCATGATTTGTATTCTAATTAAGTTACCCATTAAAAGTCATCGCAATAACCTAAAATTCCTTCGACGAAGTGAAATAATACTAGCGGGGCTCTAAATCAGTGAGTGGACACTCTCTTTCTAAGTTGATTTTTCAATTATATTATTTTTAGTAAAGAATTATTTTCTTACACACATAGGGTGTTAGCCGATTTATTACCGTTATTTCATGAAAAATAATATTTTAAGAAGTATGACTTTAAAAGCATGATTTTATGGTTTTTGGAGACATGAGAGAAAAAGCCACCTCATGTTGTAACTTATGGAATTGATGGATAACATGTGCACATGTAGAGCATGACTAGGGGGACGGCGATACATAACGTCTCCAAATCCTAGATTCAGGGCTAGGGGCATGGCGATACGTAACGCCCCTAGAACCTAGTTTTATAATCAGGTAGTAGTATAGATCAGCACTTCTGGCTCTAGTTCAGTGGCTTGGGAGACGGCGATACGTAACGCCCCAAGACCACTAGTTAGGCGTATATGGGGATGGTGATACGTAACGCCCCTACGTGTTAGGTTTTCAAAGACAGATTTTTCAGAGACAAATTTTCAGAAATAAGATTTTCAGAGATGTGATTTTCAGAACAACTAGTTTTATGAAAGTTTTCCAAAGAAACAATTTTATGAAAAAGAATTATTTTCAGAAAGAAAGAGGTTTCCAGAAAAGTTTCAGAAAAAAAGATTTGAAAGTGCTTTCAGAGAGGTTTAGTTTTCTAGAAATATTTTTCGATTATAGAAAATGAACATTTTATAAGTATTTCAGTTTCCGTTTAAAACCATTAACTCACTAAGTCATTCAAACGATCTAACCCCCCCACTCCCAATGTTTTTGGTTTTGCAGGTATATTTGGAGGACGAGCTCGAGAGGATGGATACTGATAGCAGTCATCAGAGGGATTGAGTCCACCAGGTTAGGTCATAGACATAATTTAGTCAGAGTCAAATTAAGTCATGTATCATGTACATTGCATAGTATAGATTATGTGTGTGTAAAAGGACATGAATAAGAGTCGTAAAAGAGAAGTACATTTAATTAAATATTTATCAGTAGTGAAGTACATTGTTGTCGTTATTTTTGTTATTTGGGCAACGGTCACATGTATGAGTTTACATTTGAGTTAAAGTTGCAGTAAGGATCACAGTAAAAAATTCATAGGCTCAGGGGATAGTATGGCCTATTCCCTGGCGGTAGCATCTCTGGAAGAGGGATGTTACAAAGATGGTATCAGAGCATGGTCTTGGGAGTTAGTGACTGTAGTGGGTAGAGTGTTGGGGTCTTGCATACATAGTATGCCCGGGGTACTAGTATGCGAGGCACTACCTCTCCAGTATCTGATCCTCGAGTACGTCTTCAAGTCCTATAGAAAGGTTAGTAAGACTTCCAAAAATTATTCGAATTTTCTTCCTTATGAAAGCAATCATACCATTTATCCAAGTTGAGGATATTCTTGTAGACATTCTAGTTTAATATTATAAGTTCAAGGTAAGCTATGAAAATAGATATTGAAGTTCTAAGAATATCCACCTAATATAGTAAAAGAGAAAGAGAAAGTTGAAAGAAAAGTAAGGAAAGATATACAGATATTTAGAGCGATCAGAGGCAATCAGAGGAAGAGATACAAAATCAAATAGATGAGAAAGTACCAGAACCTGTAGTAGTAAAGAGAATAGAATAAGCTTGAGCAAGAGAAAAATATCAAGTAGACCTAAGTAGGGTTATTTCCCTTCTCATAAAATTCATGTCTTCCTACTAAGACTCCTTCACTCATCAGAAAATTCCTTCAAGTAAAACTAATAACCTTAAATACCTCATAAAGATAGCAAGTTCCCCGAGTGTAGGCACTGTATTTTTACATATAAGTCCCGATGATGAGTCTCACATGGAGACACTACATCTTTAATTGTGGAAGTCGCGGGAAACGGACGTCGGAAGGGAAAAGTCAAGAATTGACACATTGTTGGAATTAATTCGTTTGTATATGCTTTGGGCTTGCTTGTTGGACCTCCGTTTTAAAACACACCCTTAGCCCAAACCCCTACAAACCACACACCAAGCCCACACATCACCAAAGCCAAACGCCCAAGCCCATTAAATCACTTCCCTAAAAAAACACATTAAACACATGTTGAAATCAAACCAAATCACCTTCCCAAATTAAATAAATCACATACCAAAATTAAATAAAGTCAAATAAAATCCCATTAAAAGCTTTCCTAATTCACTTAAATTAATTTCCCTAATTAAAAGATACAAATCAAATCATATCCCTAATCAATAGAGAACAAATCAAATAAAATCAAATCACTTCCCTAATTAAAAGATTTTTCCTTATCCCACACTAATTAAAAATATCCCCCATAATTACACAAATCCATTTCCTATTTAAACAAGGATAAACACAACCGTCTCCTATAAAAAGAACCACAAACCCAACCTTAGGATCCCTAGCTCATTCATCTAAACACACAAAATGACTGGCTCACTCTCACGAAAATACAAAGAAAAGATAAACCCTAGATGCCCCCTCCTCTCTCTCTCTCACATTCTCATCCCCGGCAAACAAAAAATATATAAACCCTAACATCCACGGCAAACGGGAGAAGAGATGAAACCCAACAGCTCTCCATCTCATTGACTCGGCAGCCCTCAATCACACAAATAAAAAACCTACACACCCATTCTCTCTCATCTCCCAAACACGCACTCAGACTCCCTTCACAGCCATCTCTCTCTCACCAGCGTAAGCCCTTTGCTTCACGCCCTTCACTGCCTACAAATCAGCCCTCACTAGCCCTCACGTAGCAAGCCTAAATCCACGCTAAATCATCCCTTCAATGCATCACTCACGCAACAAACACTCCACTCACGTAAGCCCTTCATTACCTCGCAACCAAACCGTGAAACACACCCTCCTAATCACCAACCAAAATGAGCCTCTAACTGCATTCAAACAGCCAAGTTAAACTACCTTCAAATTGCCTTCAACACAGCCACGTTAAACTGCCCAAAATGCCGCATAACCACCCTTGAAACACTTCCCAAACTGTCGCATATATACCCCCTGAAAACGCCCCCAAACAGCCATAAAACTGCACTAAAAACAGTCCAAAAACCGCAACCCAAACCAGTCCAAATAATCCACAAAATAGTCCATTAATTACCAAAAATAGTGACCAGAAAATACCTTGAAAACAGCAATGAAACGGAGTGAAAACAACAGCCCAAATAGTGAAATAGCGAGGAAAAACATTGAACCAGTAAACCGGGAGAGTTACAGAGCATCAACCCTTCCGACGGCCGTGTAACGCGCTTTCGAGAGACGAAAAAGGAGGTTAGACCTGAGTGCACATTCTTTATTCATTATTCTTTGCTTTTTTATTTATTTTAATATATTATAACATGAAAGTCGTTTGTTGATGCATGATGTAAATTCCGGGTGAACGAAATGCGTGTTCTCTTTTGTGGTATATCGGATGGAAACCCGAACGTAAATTCCGTAGCCGAATCCAAATGGACGGTAGTGCGGTTTGCACTCGGGATACAATGTCACGTACTACTTAAGAGACACACATATTTCGTTTCATCCAAACATGTATGCGAGTATGATTTAGTCTAGTATGTTATTTATTTTTTAGCATTATTTAGTTGTTTATTTTTAAAGCATGAGTAGTTATCTGTTTTGCGTTTGGAATTTGCATTAGGTTTATGTTGTTGTTTGCTTTTCGCATTATATAATTGAAATATGTTCATGAAATTGTCGTGTGTTGTCGTGTATTATGAGGACTTACTTTCCAAGCATGCAAAATTAGACATAGGATTTATCTTTATAAACATGAACTAGATATAGGTTGTTCTTAAGCATGTTGCGTAGATTCGGTTAGTTTATTGCACAAATCACATCATTACAAGTGACATAAGTAAGGGACCATTCCGAACCCAATAGTTTGAGGTCTTCCCTTGCGAGGGATGAGTGCGGCCTTAAATCACATTTTCCCAGTTCATACTGGGTGGCGACTCCATGTTTCTCCGGTTTAGTTCCTCCGTGAGCTATTCCGTACTCCCAACTAGGCCGCGAACCTAGAACAACGTCGCCGATTTTTGTGTCCTACAGTCTGGCGACTCCACTGGGGATAGAGAATTGGCCCCGAAATAATGTCTTGTAGTGATTGTGATTTATGCTTTAGTTAACCGTGTCTATAGTGGGTTGAAGGGGTTTAATAAAAGGCATTGTTAAGGCTGGGTGATGGTTTGGTGTCTTCCTTCATTCACTACCTTTCTATAAGGAAAAGTTGTGATGGCACCTAGGTAATCATTACTCGTACCTCGTTGTGACGGACTAGTTTGGAGGACTTGCTGTTTATTCCTGTCACCAAGGTGATAAGAGCCTAAGAGACTTGGGTATTTAAGAGAGTTTGCTCCACCCTCTCTCTAGGGAATCTACAATGGGAAATCCATTCGACAGTTAGTCACACACCGTAACTCGTTGGCACGTATCGAAAGGTATAAAAAAGGTACGCTCACTTGGTCGCTTGAACCCTTGAGTGGGGATTCCTAGTTGTCGGTAATCCTTCGTCAACGAGAGCTTTTTTCCACACTCCTATAAACCCATATGAGAACCTTAGTCGTAGAACTAATAGAAATTATTTATTTTGTGTTTATGTTTTGGACCGTCGTCATTTGGATTCAGTTGGACCTTCTGTCATGAGGTATGGGCTTGTTGGGCCATTTAAACTGGGACGAGTCTGTGCTTTATGACAATTGGGCCAAAAGCTTCTAGAATACCAATGGGCCATTTTGTGTTTAGGCCTTTTATCATTTGAAATTATTTAGCCATGTTATCGCAAAAGTGTAAACCTGTTGGGCCTTTTCAACTGGGACAAGTTTGCACCGCGCGATAGTACGATTGAATAGTTTAAAATAGTAATGGGCTGACTTATATATTCCATGCATCGCATGCATTTCATCCATCTGACGCATACACACATCTCGTTAACCCCGTGTCTTAAAAGCCATCATAGATATCCGTTGGGTTAGGAAAAAGAAGACTTGTCAAAGAAGAGTTTAGCAAACATGGATATCGTGGAAAAGGAAACCGAGGAACATAGAACTTTACTGCAAGGATAGAAAGACCATTGGGGGGCCTTCAGAAAAAAAAAAGAAAAAAAAAAAAAAAAAAATTGTTTGTTTTTAGTCCTTAATAGTTAGGCATAAGTCCAATGATGAAATCGTTTGCTTTAGGGTGAAATCTTAGAAACGATAAACTCTTGATGTGCTTTTATCTGATGCTTTGAGTAGTTGATCTATGTTAGACTCGTAAGCACTTGAGTATGGTTCTTAGCAGTGAAAACCTGAGTAGCTAGCAAAGTGACTAGTTGAAGAAATTGTAGGTCTGTGAATGACCGTTTGCTTAGATGTCTATCTTGATTTGTTTATGTTATGATGTGTGGTATGGTTGAAAATGAAGAAAAGTCTCTAAAGAAAAGAATTGAACCACCTATAACCGATAAGCGTGAAGCTACCCATGGGCGAGTATTAGGACCACCATGAGGAGAAATGCTACCTTAAAGGGTAGGTGTGTTGAAAAAAAAAAGAAAAGGAAAAAAAGAGAGAAAAAGAAAAGAAAAAAAAAGAAGTTCAAAATGAAAAGAAAAAAGAGAGAGACAAAAAGAAAGAAAACCATACCACATTGAGCACAGAAAAGCAACTGCAGGCATAATTGAGATATCTAGGTTGGTTTGAACCATCGATCCCAATCTTTTGACGAAATCATTGAGTTGGCATACCTAAGGATTAAGCTATGAAAGAACCTTTGCACAAACACACTTTGAGTCTGGCTTAGATCGTTTATTCAAAGACTTGGATTTGAGTTGCAATGAATGTTTTGAAGGTTCTCTGGTTTCAATACTGGGCAGTCTTTGAGGACAATAATATGTGTAACTATTGGGACTATTTCGTAGCATTTGATATGGAATGCCACATCACGTGGTCCACATTGACCTAATGCAAGCAGCGGAGAGCATAAAGCTAAATCAAGACTGGGGGCGACCAGTCTACCACCCCGTGGATAAGAAGTATAACAAGAAATTGAGCCATGAGACCAGAGAGAAGACCGAGCAATCACCTGGAGAACTGGTGGAAGACCTAACCCAACGGAATAGGAAATTCATTCATGCATGCATGCATACACGTAACGTACTTGCACTCTTTTTGTCTTTCTTCTGTTTTGTATTCACAGGTTTTTTTTAAAAAAAAAAGCGGAAAATCTAAGCCAACCAGAATCAGCAACATATCAGTATCAGTTTCGGGAATGGATCTCAGGGTTGAGGCCCGCGTCAGCACTAGTTTCGGGGATAAGTCCTAGGGTTGAGGACCACATCGGTATCAGTTTTGGGGATGAGTCCCAGGGTTGAGGCCCGCATCAGTATTGGTTTCGGAGATGAGTCTCAGGGTTGAGACCTATATCAATATCAGTATATGCTTGGGGGCGAGGCCTACATTAGTATCAGTTTTGGGGGCGAGGCCCACATCAGTATCAGTTAAGGGGCGATGCCCACATTAGTATCAGTTTTGGGGATGAGTCATAGGGTCGAGGCCCACATCGTCAGAGTTTTGGAATGAATCCGGGAACGAATCCCAGGGTCGAGGCCCATGTTGTCAGAGTTTTGGAATGAATCCGGGAATGAGTCTCAGGGTCGAGGCCCACATCAGCATCAGTTTTGGGGATGAGTCCTAGGGCGAGGCCCACATCAGTATCAGTTTTGGGGCGAAGCCCACATCAGTTTAGGGCGAGGCCCACATCAGTATTAGTTTGGGGATGAGTCACGGGGTCGAGGCCCACATCAGCATCAATGTCAGTTTTGGGGATGAGTCACAAGGTTGAAGCCCGCATCATCAGTATCAGTTTTGGGGATGAGTCCCAGGGTCGAGGCTCATATCAACATCAATATCAGCTTGGGGGTGAGGCCCACATCAGTGTCAAATTGGGGCGAGGCCCACATCAGTTTGGGGCGAGGCCCACGTCAGTATCAGTTTGGGGGCGAGGCCCACACCAGTATCAGTTTGGGGGCGAGGCCCATATCAGTATCAGTCTGGGGGCGAGGCCAATATCAGTATTGATCCGGGGCGAGGCCCATATCAGTATTGATCCGGGGCGAGGCCCATATCAGTACCAGTTCAGGGTCGAGGACCCACTACATCATCAGTTCGAGGGCGAGGCCCGCATTGTCAGCAGTATTGGGATGCGTCCTATGGTCGAGGGCCCACTGCATCATCAGTTGCAGTTCCGGGATGCGTCTCAGGGTCGAGGACCCACTACATCATCAGTTCGAGGGCGAGGCCCACATTTTCAGCGGTATTAGGATGCGTCCCAAGGTCGAGGGCCCCCGTTGTCGGTTGCAGTTCCGGGATGCGTCCCAGGGTCGAGGGCCCACTGCATCATCAGTTGTAGTTCCGGGATGCGTCCCAGGGTCGAAGACCCACTACACATCATCAGTTCGAGGGCCAGGCCCACATTGTTAGTGGTATTGGGATGCGTCCCAGAGTCGAGGGCCCACTGCATCATCAGTTGTAGTTCCGGGATGCGTCCCAGGGTCGAGGACCCACTACATCATCAGTTTGAGGGCGAGGCCCATATTGTCAGTGGTATTGGGATGCGTCCCAAGGTCGAGATCCCCCGTTGTCGGTTGCAGTTCCGGGATGCGTCCTAGGGTCAAGGGCCCACTACATCAACAATCGTAGTTCCGGGATGCGTCCCAGGATTGAGGACCCACTACGTCATTAATTTTAGAATGTGTTTCAGGGTTGAGGGCCCACACATCGGTTGCAGTTCCGGGATGCTTCTCAGGGTCGAGTGCCCACTGCATCATCAGCACTCCGGGTATGGAGACACACATCATCAGCACTCCGGGTATGGAGACACATTAGCATGAGTATCAGTTTCGCCGGGTATGGCACTCCATGTATGGAGACACATCCGCAACAGCCTTAGTTTTGTAGAGTATGGCACCCCGGGTATAGAGATATTACAGCGACACCTCAGATATGGGGTTTAGCACGCCGAAAATGGCACTTCGAAAATGGAGCATGGTTCGGAAATGGACCACTATCAGCAGATGCCGAAAATGGCACTCCAAAAATGGAGCTCGATTCGGAAATGGACTATTATCTCATCAGATGCCGAAAATGGCACTACGAAAATGGAGCATGGTTCAGAAATGGACCACTATCAGCAGACGCCGAAAATGGCACTCCGAAAATGGAGCACGGTTCGAAAATTGACCACTATCACATCAGATGCCGGAAATGGCACTCCGAAAATGGAGCACAGTTCAAAAATGGACAATCATCATATCAGCGATGCCTCGAAAATGAGGTTTAGCATGCCGAAAATGGCACTCTGAAAATGGAGCACGGTTCGGAAATTGACCACTATCACATCAGATGCCGGAAATGGCTCTCCGAAATGGAGCACAGTTCGAAAATGGACAATCATCATATCAGCGATGCCTCAGAAATGAGGTTAGCATGCCGAAAATGGCACTCCGAAAATGGAGCACAGTTGAAAAATTTCAACCCAGTAACAGTTCAGAAATGGACCAACTCTCATCAGTTCAGTCGGTAGTGATTCCTAGAGATCGCAGCATCTTGCAGAGATGAACCTCAAGGTCACGGCACCTCACCACCAAATCATTCAGTTCGAAGCAACATGCAAGTCAAGTGGCAGCTGGCGAGCCAGGTAAGTAAAAATGCATTGCACAACTTTGATAGGATTGTCATTGTCACACACTGCACAAGTCCC
This sequence comes from Zanthoxylum bungeanum, assembly GCA_019454045.1. Lineage (NCBI taxonomy): Eukaryota > Viridiplantae > Streptophyta > Magnoliopsida > Sapindales > Rutaceae > Zanthoxylum > Zanthoxylum bungeanum. The sequence goes on from SKCR01023688.1 coordinate 131,976, forward strand.
ATCAAAGTGGGGGCGATTGTAGGCACTGCATTTTTACATATAAGTCCCGATGATGAGTCTCACATGGAGACACTACCTCTTTAATTGTGGAAGTCGCGGGAAACGGACGTCGGAAGGGAAAAGTCAAGAATTGACACATTGTTGGAATTAATTCATTTGTTTATGCTTCGGGCTTGCTTGTAGGACCTCCGTTTTAAAACACACCCTTAACCCAAACCCCTACAAACCACACACCAGGCCCACACATCACCAAAGCCACACGCCCAAGCCCATTAAATCACTTCCCTAAAAAATCCACACATTAAACACATGTTGAAATCAAACCAAATCACCTTCCCAAATTAAATAAATCACATACAAAAATTAAATAAAGTCAAATAAAATCTCATCAAAAGCTTTCCTAATTCACTTAAATTACATTCCCTAATTAAAAGAAACAAATCAAATCATATCCCTAATCAAAAGAGAACAAATCAAATAAAATCAAATCACTTCCCAAATTAAAAGATTTTTCCTTATCCCACACTAATTAAAAATATTCCCCATAATTACACAAATCCCTTTCCTATTCAAACAAGGATAAACACAACCCTGTCCTATAAAAAGAACCAGAAACCCAACCTTAGGATACCTAGCTCATTCAACTAAACACACAAAAGGCCTGGCTCATTCTCACGAAAATACAAAGAAAAGATAAACCCTAGACGCCCCATCATCTCTCTCTAATATTCTCATCCACGACAAACATAAAATATATAAACCCTAACATCCACGGAAAATGGGAGAGGAGATGAAACCCAATAGCTCTCCATCTCATTGACTCGGCAGCCCTCAATCACACAAATAAAAAACCTACACACTCATTCTCTCTCATCTCCCACACACGCACTCAGACTCCCTTCACAGCCATCTCTCTCTCACCAGCGTAAGCCCCTTGCTTCACGCCTTTCACTGCCTACAAATCAGCCCTCACTAGCCCTCACGTAGCAAGCCTCAATCCACGCCAAATTAGCCCTTCAACGCATCACTCACGCAAAAAACACTCCACTCACGTAAGCCCTTCATTACCTCATAACCAAACCGTGAAACACACCATTCTAATCACCGACCAAAATGAGCCCCTAACTGCATTCAAACAGCCACGTTACACTACCTTCAAACTGCCTTCAACACAGCCACGTTAAACTGCCCAAACTGCCGCATAACCACCCTTGAAACACTGCCCAAACTGCCGCATATATACCCCCTGAAAACGCTCCCAAAAAACCATAAAACTGCACTAAAAACGTCCAAAAACTGCTCCCAAAACAGTCCAAAAACCACAGCCCAAACCAGTCCAAATAATCCGCAAAACAGTCCCTTAATTACCAAAAACAATGACCAGAAAATACCTTGAAAACAACATCGAAATGGAGTGAAAACACCAGGCCAAACAATGAAATAGCGAGGAAAAACATTGAACCAGTAAACCAGGAGAGTTGCGGAGCATCAACCCTTCCGACGGCCATGTAACGCGCTTTCGAGAGACGAAAAAAGAGGTTAGACCTGAGGGCACCTTCTTTATTTATTATTCTTCGCTTTTTTTTTATTTTAATATATTATAGCATGAGAGTCGTTTGTTGATGCATGATGTGATTTCCGGGTGAACGGAATGCGTGTTCTCTTTTGTGGTATATCGGATGGAAACCCGGACGTAAATTTCGTAGCCGAATCCGAATGGACGGTAGTGCGATTTGCACTCGGGATACAATGCCACGTACAACTTAAGAGAAACACGTATTTCGTTTCATCCAAACATGTATGCGAGCATGATTTAGTCTAGTATGTTATTTATTTTTTAGCATTATTTAGTTGTTTATTTTTAAAGCATGAGTAGTTATATGTTTTGCGTTTGGAATTTGCATTAGGTTTATGTTGTTATTTGCTTTTTGCATTATATAATTGAAATATGTTCATGAGATTGCCGTGTGTTGTCGTGTGTTATGAGGACTTACTTTCCAAGCATGCAAACTTAGACATAGGATTTATCTTTATAAACATGAACTAGATATAGGTTGTTTTTCAGCATGTTGCGTAGATTCGGTTAGTTTATTGCACAAATCACATCATTACAAGTGACATAAGTAAGGGACCATTTCAAACCCAACGGTTTGAGGTCTTCCCTTGCGAGAGGTGAGTGCGGCCTTAAATCACATTTTCCCAGTTCATACTGGGTGGCGACTCCATGTTATTTCTCCGGTTTAGTTCCTCTGTGAGCTATTTTGTACTCCCAACTAAGCCGCGAGCCTAGAACAGCGTCGCCGATTTCTGTGTCCTACACCGAGTAACGAAGGATAGTCAGAAAGATAAAAGAAACAAGAAAACAGGATTAGACGTGGGAGTTCCAATAGACAAGAGATGTCAAAGAGGATGAAGAGATTCTAAATTCCCAAACTCAGGCCCTTAAGTAAATAAATGAAGGTCGTAAGCAGAGATGATTAATTACCTTACCCCAAGAAACCCGACATGAATACGACCCTAAGCTACCCAGATTCTCACCCCTCAGTAATACCAATAGAAGAAATTATCCTGAATGAATCTATCTCATACTATCTTATATGAGTAATAGATTCTACCAGGACATAGGATATAGAGAAAAGACAACGATATCCATCAAGATGTAGATGTATATCCCACCTTTTACCAGCAAAGATAAAGATAACCATACAAAAGCTTAGTACTCATAGCATTATATTTTGAGAAAGAGGTAGCGAACTTTGAGGGATGGTTCACCCATGAAGAGACTAAAGAGGCTTCTAGGGCCAAACAAGAAAAAACTCGACTCAAGCCAAAATGAGCAAGTCCATAATACTGGTGAGAGTTCATAGATCAATCCAACATTAGTAGAAGTTCGTGTAACCTTAAAAAGACAGATCCATAAGATTAGAAATACACAAGGAGTTAACTAGAGTATGAGTACGAACAATAGGATCAAATGTTATAAATGTGGCCCATAGCAAGAGTAAAGATCTGTTAAGTAATCCATAAGATAAATCACCATTAATCTTGACTGCACAGCCCAGAACTTACCGATAGGATATGGAGAAAATGAAGGGAGATGATGTAGGCACTGCATTTTTGCATATTAGTCCCTATTATGAGTCTTATTTGGAGGCACTACCTTTTAAGTCACGGAAGTCACGAGAAACGGACGTCGGAAGGGGAAATTCAGAATAAACAAGGTTCAATTTTTTCGTTCGTGCTGCGTTCGTTAATTCGTTCGAACTCCAAACAGATTGCGGGCATTCGTTCCGCGTTCGAGGAGGCATTCGAACGGTGTAGGTAATTCTGGTTTTGCTGCTAACCTCACATTAAGCCCGATTCGCCCAAGCCTTGGCCCACACGCCCAAGCCCACTTAAAACACATATTTAACACATGGTGAAATCAAAACAAATCTAAAAATCACATACCAAATTAAAAAGATGTCGTGCCTAATTAAAATCAATCAACCAATTATATTCCCAATCAAATATATATTATTCCTAACTTAAAATGTTGTATTCCTAAACCAAGCCAATCAAATATTCAACCTTCCTAATCTAAACAAAATCAAATCCCTTGCTTTCCTTGTCCAACACCAAATCAAATCATCCCTTTAATGCCAAATCCCTTCCTTGTGAGACAAGGTGAAGCCCTAGCCATTCTCTATATAAACAACACCTCTACAAGGCATTCCCCCCTAGTGCACGCCCATTGCAGGAAAAGAAGCAAAGAATTTCCAACCCTTTTCCCCTAGCTCATTCACGTAAGAAACACCCAAGCTTATAGACACAACTCTCCCTCACTCTCAATACCCAAGATCACAAACCAAAGAACCCTCATTGCCTTGACCAAAATACATCTCGAACAACCCTTTACCTCATCAAAATAGCCCCCGAACCACACCATAACATCACCAAAAATCATACCCAAAACAGTAGCCAAAACATCCCAAAAACAGTAACTAAAATACAGCAGCAAAATAGTAGCAACGGCAGCGAATTGGAGTCAAAAGCTGCAGCAAAATACGGAGAACTGTTAGAGTGAAATCAAAGGTCCCAAGATCAACAAATCATGCACAAAAACCACATATGAACACATCAAAGGAGGTGCGGAATATACTCACATTGATGGGTTTGATGCTAGGAAGAACACAACCAAAACGCACTGCATGTTACTGCTCGGCAGTGAGCTGCGAAGAAGGTAGACTGCTCGGCGTGGGGGCTGCTTCCTCCTCCAAGAATCGGCCATGCATGAACTCCATTGAAGCTCCAAGCTTCAAGCTTTCCAAGCTCATGAAGACACTTCCCTATCACCTACGTATTACTCAAGGTGTGTGCTAGCACTCAGTTTTGCAACAAAAACGTCACCTTGCTTCTTATTTACTCGGCAGAAAACAGAACAAGAAGAAGAAGAAGACTGTTGCCAAAACCGTGAAGGAGAGAAAGAGAAAAGGGAGGGAGAGCATTTTCACGTGTAAACCGTGAATGATGAGAGAGAGAAGGCAAATGGTTTTTCTTATATTGTATTTTATTTCCAAAATAAAATCAAATACCAAAAACTTTTCATTTACCAAGTACAAAAGTCAAGAAAGCAAAAGGCTTTCATCATTCAACTTTTGCTTTAAGTCACATCACATCACTTTAATAAAGTGACATATTGTCAAGTCACATCACTCAAAGTGACAATTGATTTGACGATTGATGCGACTAACGATTTGACGCTTGATGTGACTTGCGTGCCGCGCTCGAATTCGAAATGCGAATGCGCTCGCAATCACTCTCGGGCTCGGGTTCGCTAATTCCAAATTAACGAATTTTCCGTCGCGTCGTAATTAAATGATTACGCCTAGCGAATTCACTATTCACGTCGCTAACGAATTAATTCTAAATTAATTCGTTCGCCCGAATTAAAATCTAATTTTAATTCCGCGTCGAAATCCAATTTCGATTAATATATCGAATATATTAATTTTATCGATTAATTCCAAATTAATCATTCTCTCTCTTTAATTAATATTTTATCCGAGATAAAATATCTCCGTAATTAATCCCAGATTTTTTCTCTCTCATCGAATTAATCCCAGATTAATTCTATCTCTCTCTTCTAATTAATCCCAGATTAATCAAAGTGCGAGTAATACGTCATCGGTGAATCTTCAGGAAGCGACCCATGAGATCTCCGGATATGTTGGCAGTAAATACGATCGTCGGACTGTCCGAACACGAAAGTACCTCGTACTACGTTTATATCGATTTACAAGACAAGGTTGGCTTCTAGCAAAGCGCCATGCCTACCCAATTCTCCAGAAATATTCTTACAGGAATATATAGATCTGTATCAAGCGTAGTATACCGTAGTATTGTGTATATCGGCCCAGTATCGGATAATCACGTGCTAGGGCTGGGGGTGGATAAGTGTCTCCCCCGTCCGAAGCACATATCGGATGTCTGGTAACATAGTCTCTATAATCGGATATACATGACCTGGTCACAATATCCCGATTGTTTGCGCAACACTCAAGAGCACTAGTACCGTATCCTGCGTGACATCAACTCCAATATGACTGAAGTGATACTTCCGTCTTGACATCACACCCAATACACTACGACTCTCTGATAAACCCAGAAATGGTGTACACAGAACCCGTTTAAAGTCCCCTACCACCAAGACCAAAGTCTATCGATTATCGTAAGTATTAGCGATGTAAGTCTCAGGTTAAGACCATACACACCTACCTTGATTTCGGCCTCCCATAGACACATAGTCATAATACCAATGGGATTCCGAGGGGTCTATCCAGAGCGAAGCTGTTTCCCGTACCATCGGTGAAACACGACCTCCTATCGCACTTGCATAAGTATCCAATACTTATATATATGAGAACTATGCCGTTGTGCCCTCACAAACGCGCACAAGTGCAATACTAGCCTATTCTGCATTATCGATGTCCAGTCTCGATAATACTACGGCTAGGGATATTTAATGATTAAACCTTCGGGGACTGATACTGTCTCATATCATTCTCAGTCCAGGTACTAATCATAGGGACCTCTCTTCATTTATATATCTATGGTGATCTAATCACAAATGATGAGAGTGCAATTTCCTTGTCACATAGTTAATTTGCTACAACAAAACACAATGATCTGTGCAAATAGTGACGCTATGGGTCATTTTGTCCAACAATCTCCCACTTGGCACATAGCCAGTCACTCAAGTGTCCCACACCTGAACTATGTACGGTTCGCTCAAATTGCTGAGGAAAGGTTTTCGTCAGCGGATTTGCTTAATTATCGTCTGACGCGATTTACACGATCATCACATCGCCACGATGTATGATCCGAACGAATCAGATGATATAGAAGTATGTATCTGGATCGTCGATGAGACCTTTAATTCTTTAGCCTGTGCTGACGCCTAGCTCAGCTGCTAACAGAACTATATCTAATCTAATTAGATTTATTATCGATCCAAATGGCTTCTATTGCTGCCTCAGCTGCAGCAATAATCCGCATTTGTTGTTAATTCGGCAACAATTATCTTGCTCGGAAGATTTCCAGCTCACTGTCCCAGTGTTCAAACTTTATAGTACCGTAGTATTTAATTGTTCGGAAACTTGCAGTAGTGATCCCAGTCACTTCAAGTTCTCCTTCTCCATAGTTTAAGACAACATCTTTAGTTCTCTAAGATACTAACAGATGTCCTAACTTCAATCCAGTGACTATCACTTGGATTGACCTGATTGTGACTCCATATGCTCGAAGCGTATGAGACACCAATACAAGTACATTTTAAATGTACAATTTCTCAGAGAGTGTTACCAACTCCAAATCTAGCCCAGTAGATCTTTATTCCTTGAATAAAGGTTGTTACTCCCAGAATTCTACGGAGAATTTCTATGAAAGCCAAGCTTTCACCGATTGTTTTATAGGAATTTCATTGTCAAGTAGTGACATATTATTATTATTTTACATGACATTCATGTCAGTGCACTCCCACTAACCTCCTTATATACACAAGAATTATTTCGTTTTGAGTCAAATCATAAACCATTATGACTATTTCAAAACGGTAGTTCCAAGAACCTTATGCTTGCTTCAATCCAAACATGGATCGAATAACCGGTAAACCTTGTTTGTCGGTTATACAAAATCGTCAGGATGTTGCAAGCATCCTCCAAAAGGTTTCCTTTTCAGGAAAGCGATTTTGATCTGCAACTGACACATTTCATAAATGAAATATGCAGTTATCAACAAGCATCTTCAAAATGGATTTACCATGGCAACAGGTAAAAGGTTGAACCGTTATTAACACAATGTTGATAACGATACCTTTCCGTCAAAAGCCCTGCTTTGCACGTTGGTATGTTGCCTTCCATGTTTGTCTTCCTTGAAGACGTATGTGTACCATAGGCGAAATGCCTTGTGGTACAACAACTAGTATCCAAAATAGTTGTTAAACATGGAATCCATTCCGGACTCATGGCACTTTGCCATAACAGAGAGTCGATACCTCGTATCACTTCCTCTAAACGTAGTCGGATGGTACACCTCCATAAGATTGACATCTTAATGAGGTTAGATCAGAAACCCATACCCTAGGTTGTTTTCTGACTCTATCCGATCTACGAAGTTTCTTGTGTATTTGAAGATTAATGGTATAGATTCATCATAGATGAATTGTTTGTGTTCCATTAAGGACTTCGTGTATGAATAGTATTACTCCGATTTTCATCGAGTATCACTATCCTCCCACTGACCACTGCATATCGGTATTTCACTCAGGAAAAACCGCATGGTGAGCAACAATCACATTGTTCTCATGTGAGATTTATAAGTACTATACTTATGGTTTCCTTTTCAGGATAACCTATATTGGCACTTATCCAATTTGGGTTCTAGTTTGGTATCATCCAAACGTTATGCCTAGCATACCCAAATTATTAGGAATGAGAAACCTTGTTCTTCCCTGTTCATATCCTATATGATATCTGTCAAACAGATTTATATGGAACCTTATTCTAAATAAGTTTTGCACTGTTAATACATATCCTGTTGAAGGAAACAGTAGCTCAGAGCGACTCGCGAAAAACCTAATCATGTCCAACAAAACTTGTTTTTTAGTTCTGACACACCGTCTAATTGACGTGTCTCGGAGGAGTCCTCATATGAAAGAATACCGTACTCTTTCATGTACGTATGAAACTTACTGCTTAAGTATTTACCAATACGGTCTTACCGTAGCGGCATAATACTACAGTCGATCTGTTTGTATACTTCGTGTCGAAACTCAAAGTTTCGTATTTGTGTTCTTCAAAAGAAACACATAACCATAACGTGATGCCTCATCCGTTAAGGTCACGAAATATTCATGTACACATCTAGCCAAGCTAGATATGGGCCCACTTATTTCACCATGAATAGGGCTAACAGATCGGTGGCACTTACACTATTACCTAGTAAATAGTATTTTAGGTACTTTACCTAGTAAACTAGATTCGTAGACCTTATTTGAATAGTCAAATCAGTCCTAGTACCCACTCTTCAAAAGTGTGGATATACGAGTCTTGTTTAATTGTGTCCCAGACAACAATGCCACAAATAAGTCTCTATTGATCAAATCAATATGAGCTAATTTATTTGTCATTTTATATGTTTGAGATTTTATTTATATTCAAAATATAAATTCTGTTATTCACATCTAATGTGTTTATCTCGGTATCATCTTTATATAATAAAACACTTAGTGTTCTAGAATATAAAGGTTTTATCCGCAATGGATTAAACACTGATATAGAGATAATGTTTCTAGTCAAACTAGTTACATTATAACAGTTCCTAATTTAAGTACGCACCAAAGGGTAGTTCCTAAACTTAGGTATCTACGGTCGAAACAGCGACTTTCGTCCCGTTTCCGATTCGCAGAGAAATCTCAGCTTGAAGTCAGTATCCTGCTCAAAGCAGATTCTGAATATCAATACATATATATTATATACCACACTAAGTATTTAAAATCTAATTTCAATACTAGCTGTGAACATAACTAAGACAAACATTTTTAAAGTTAGAGCCTCGCCCTTTCTTTAATTCCTTCGTGTCTTCCATATCCAAATGGTAGTCACTTTGGGATATGTCAATTATCCTTTTCAATATTTCACAAACCTTGGCCAAGCCTTGGGTTCGGAATATCGAAACGATATGCACCTTGTGCAACATGCCCAATTGCAAACTTTGACTTTTCTCCACTAGAATAGTCAATTAATTCTCCAAGAATTATTAATTGCAATTTAATACTTTTAAATCTAAAGATAGATTTATTATAAGTATATTAATTAAGCATTAAAGTCATCATCACATAAATCTTCCAAAGATTTTATGCTCTACTATTGCTTAATTTTGGCGGTAACGTATAATAAGTTATTTTATCAAATAAAGTAACCTATTATTTATTCCCAATTTGAAAATTAAATCATTTAAAATATTTTAATCCTAGATTATATTTTAAATATTCAACTTTTCAATTTTATCTTGATTACAATAGTCCAAAATTTAATCAACGATAGTGGTACTTATATATATATATATGATTATAATAATCATATATCTATAATCCAATAAATCCAAATTAATTAACCTCAATTACATTGATTACTATAATCCAATTATAAAATCAACTGTAAACTGAAATTAATTAATTCAAATATATTGATTAATATAATCCAATTATATATAATCAAGTAATACAGTCCAACTGTTTATTAAAACAACATAAAATATTAGTCCAACTAATACTTTTGATTAATATGACGAATAAAATAAAATGAGCGTGTTTAGCGAGTATTCGAACGAATGTTGCAAATTCAATACTTGCCTCCCACTATTTTTCGTCGAGCCTCTAACCCTCTGTGGAGTACTCGGGAAACCGTGTTTCCTAGTGGGCTAGGATCCTATTAAATAACACACAACCCTGACTTTGGCCAATAAAAAGCTGTATGCTATTTAACTAGGTAGATCTCACAGATCAATTGGATCTCATCCAATTCCTAGATCCGGTTAGGTGGACATCCAAGTCCGAAACATATGTATAATGTCAATGTATCCATTACATTTTCCTAACCCTATCTCTGAATCATCTAGGCCTTGGCTTTGGCCAAAAACAAACCTAATGATTCCAGTTAAGCTGGACCCATTGACGAGGAAAGTTTGTAATCAATGTCATTGGACAAAAAGTGATCTGACTTTGGCCAATAAAAATCACGATTTGGACAAGACACCGATATGCAACAAAACTCTCATGATTCAAGTACATCCTTGATTGACAAGGTCTTGACTTTGGTCAATAAAAACCAATGCCATCTTCGGATCTTGAACAAGAATCATTCAATGGAAGGATATTTGCTTAAATAAAACGAGGGTTTTTGCGTGCAAATTGGCTACCAATTTAATTATCTTTGTTAAGGTCTCATCATCATACACCCTTAACATGCATTCTAAATACATAATAAAGCGTATATGAAAATAAAAAATAATGATATGCGGATGGATATTTTACATTGATCCTAGATCAAATCTCTCACTTTCTCTCTCCCGCTAGCACTTGTATTACTTCTACCCGTTACACTACACTTCTAAAGAAACCTCTTTACATGGAGGGGAATAGGTGAGAAGAGAATACAAAGAAATAAGAGATAAGGCTGGACACGCAGGTCCAATTTAATAAATCAAATTTATTACAATTTCCAAAATCGCCCAACCCGACTAATATCCATCCGATATACATTATTCAAACATCACAACCATGTATTCATACAAGCATGTTATCAATCAATCAATCAAATTAATTAATCTTGATTATTAGTGATCATCCAATGTTCAAACAAAGATTTGATTTTTGTTCGAGTCAAACTCGTTTTTGCGAACACGTACTCAAAGTACGATTTCTACGAATTAAATTAAACTACATAATTAAATCCAATTTAATACGTATTTAATTCTAATTCATTATTTAATTCTAAATTAAATATTACACTTTATTAACGAACCTTTACGACTTAAATTCCAAATTTAATCGCAACGGGTCTCAAAGCCCGATTAACATCTAATGTTTTATTTAATTAAAGTCCAATGGGCTTTTAATTAATTTCTATAGGCGTGGACTTTTGGTCAACTCGGGTCAAACCGAACAACCAAAATCCAATCTGGGAGTTACCCCATAAGCCTTTAAATTAATTTTGGCCCATTAGGCCCAATTAAATAATTAAGGTCCATTAAGTCATAATTGGACCTTTTGGATTCGGTTTTGGGCCTAATTGGATCCAACCAATTTTGCCTAAACCCAACTTTGTTACAACAAAGCCCAAAAGCCCAATTACAACCTAACAAGCCCAATTTCCAAAATCAAGCCCAAATTAATTAACTTATAAAATTCCAAATTTCACAATTAATTAACCTAAGTGTAATACACAATCAATTACCCAATTAACATTTCTAAAATATCAATTAGCCTAATTAATCATGCACTTTTAACAACCAAATAGTGTCCAACACAATTCAATTGAAATCAAACCCAATTAACATGCTATTAAGTCTCGGCAATTAGGGGTTTTTCAATTCGATTCGGTTTCAATCCAATTGAGTCCACAATCTTAATTTCCCAAATAAATACAATTCATCCAATGAATTAAAACAAAAAATCACATAAATTTCATGTTCCTAAGATTCGGCCAAGCCACTTTAAAAGGGAAAAATGTTCCAAATCAAAATTCAATCCAATTGAACTTCAAAACAACATTAACCAATTGTTTTAAGTCATCCAATGATCAAACAAAACAAAATTACCAAGACATTAGGGTTCTTCCAATTTTCGGCCAAGCCTCCAATTTGGGGAAAATTGAATCCAATCCATTTCATGAAATTGATCACACACAATCTCAATTAAACATGTTCTAAGCATACTTAAACATCCAATTTAATTAAAACATGCTTAAACACATTTTACCCAATTTCAAGTTTCATTTCAACCTAAAGAATTGGGGAAAATTGATCTAATCCAATTTTCTTGAAATTGATCATGCACAACTTCAATTCAACCTCATTCAAGCATAATGCATCAAACAATTCAACCAAATCATGCCTAAATCGAGTTTACCCAAATTAAAGTTTTGACCAAAAATAAGCAAATTGGGGAAAATCAATCCAATCAATTTTTTTATCAAATTGATTACATACAACTCAAATTCAATCATATATAATCATTCTTGAACAATCAATTTGACAGAATCAAGCTAAAATCAAAAAGCCCCAAATTTGCTCAAGAACCCTAATTCGGTTTTCATGCAACAATAGCTCTAGATACCATTGTTAGAGTGAAATCAAAGGTCCCAAGATCAACAAATCATGCACAAAAACCACATATGAACACATCAAAGGAGGTGCGGAATATACTCACATTGATGGGTTTGATGCTAGGAAGAACACAACCAAAACGCACTGCATGTTACTGCTCGGCAGTGAGCTGCGAAGAAGGTAGACTGCTCGGCGTGGGGGCTGCTTCCTCCTCCAAGAATCGGCCATGCATGAACTCCATTGAAGCTCCAAGCTTCAAGCTTTCCAAGCTCATGAAGACACTTCCCTATCACCTACGTATCACTCAAGGTGTGTGCTAGCACTCAGTTTTGCAAAAAAACGTCACCTTGCTTCTCTATTTACTCGGCAGAAAACAGAACAAGAAGAAGAAGAAGACTGTTGCCAAAACCGTGAATGAGAGAAAGAGAAAAGGGAGGGAGAGCATTTTCACGTGTAAACCGTGAATGATGAGAGAGAGAAGGCAAATGGTTTTTCTTATATTTGTATTTTATTTCCAAAATAAAATCAAATACAAAAACTTTTCATTTACCAAGTACAAAAGTCAAGAAAGCAAAAGGCTTTCATCATTTCAACTTTTGCTTTAAGTCACATCACATCACTTTAATAAAGTGACATATTGTCAAGTCACATCACTCAAAGTGACAATTGATTTGACGATTGATGCGACTAACGATTTGACGCTTGATGTGACTTGCGTGCCGCGCTCGAATTCGAAATGCGAATGCGCTCGCAATCACTCTCAGGCTCGGGTTCGCTAATTCCAAATTAACGAATTTTCCGTCGCGTCGTAATTAAATGATTACGCCTAGCGAATTCACTATTCACGTCGCTAACGAATTAATTCTAAATTAATTCGTTCGCCCGAATTAAAATCTAATTTTAATTCCGCGTCGAAATCCAATTTCGATTAATATATCGAATATATTAATTTTATCGATTAATTCCAAATTAATCATTCTCTCTCTTTAATTAATATTTTATCCGAGATAAAATATCTCCGTAATTAATCACAGATTAATTTTCTCTCTCATCGAATTAATCCCAGATTAATTCTATCTCTCTCTTCTAATTAATCCCAGATTAATCAAAGTGCGAGTAATACGTCATCGGTGAATCTTCAGGAAGCGACCCATGAGATCTCCAGATATGTTGGCAGTAAATACGATCGTCGGACTGTCCGAACACGAAAGTACCTCGTACTACGTTTATATCGATTTACAAGACAAGGTTGGCTTCTAGCAAAGCGTCATGCCTACCCAATTCTCCAGAAATATTCTTACAGGAATATATAGATCTGTATCAAGCGTAGTATACCGTAGTATTGTGTATATCGGCCCAGTATCGGATAATCACGTGCTAGGGCTGGGGGTGGATAAGTGTCTCCCCCGTCCGAAGCACATATCGGATGTCTGGTAACATAGTCTCTATAATCGGATATACATGACCTGGTCACAATATCCCGATTGGTTGCGCAACACTCAAGAGCACTAGTACCGTATCCTGCGTGACATCAACTCCAATATGACTGAAGTGATACTTCCGTCTTGACATCACACCTAATACACTACGACTCTCTGATAAACCCAGAAATGGTGTACACAGAACCCGTTTAAAGTCCCCTACCACCAAGACCAAAGTCTATCGATTATCGTAAGTATTAGCGATGTAAGTCTCAGGTTAAGACCATACACACCTACCTTGATTTCGGCCTCCCATAGACACATAGTCATAATACCAATGGGATTCCGAGGGGTCTATCCAGAGCGAAGCTGTTTCCCGTACCATCGGTGAAACACGACCTCCTATCGCACTTGCATAAGTATCCAATACTTATATATATGAGAACTATGCCGTTGTGCCCTCACAAACGCGCACAAGTGCAATACTAGCCTATTCCGCATTATCGATGTCCAGTCTCGATAATACTACGGCTAGGGATATTTAATGATTAAACCTTCGGGGACTGATACTGTCTCATATCATTCTCAGTCCAGGTACTAATCATAGGGACCTCTCTTCATTTATATATCTATGGTGATCTAATCACAAATGATGAGAGTGCAATTTCCTTGTCACATAGTTAATTTGCTACAACAACACAATGATCTGTGCAAATAGTGACGCTATGGGTCATTTTGTACAACAAGAACGACGACTCAAAACAGTAAGACAACGAACGAGAGCAGTGAACCAGTGAACCGGAGAGAGTTGCGGAGCATCCACCCTTCCGACGATCGTGTACCGTACATCACGAGAGGTGATTTAAAAGGTTAGACCTGAGGGTACTTTTCTCATTAGTTTATATTCTTTTTTTTGTCGAATTCTATTTGCATGAGAGTCGTTTGTGGATGCATGTTGTGGGTATTGGATGAATAAAAGAGTGTCGCCTCTCGTGGTATATAGGATAGAAACCCAGACGTAAATTCTGTAGCCGAATCCGAATGGACGGTAGTGCGGTCTGTACTTGGGATACAACTCCACGTACCACTTGAGTAAACGGCACCTTCTCTTGTTTTGTGTTGCTTTGGTTTATTTATTTCTCGTCATTTGAATTTAGTATGTTGCTTATTCCTGCATGATTCAATCGAGCGCATTGGCTTAGTAAGTGGAATGAAAGATCCCCTATGGGGAGGGGTTAAGGCCCTTTACCACGATGCTTTGCCGCGCCGGTCGATGTGTCTGGTTGAATGCAAGATACGTTCAATCGGGCATACTTAGTTTGATATGATTGTCTTTATGTTTGTATGCATGATGCAATCGAGCGCATGGGCTTAGTAAGTGGAATGAAAGACCCCCTATGGGGAGGGGTTAAAGCCCTTTGCCACGATGCTTTGCCGTGCTGGTTGATATGTGTCCGGTTGGATGTAAGATGTGTTCAAACGGGCATACTTAGTTTGATATGATTGTCTTTATGTTTGTATGCATGATGCGATCGAGTGCATGGGCTTAGTAAGTGCGATGAGAGGTCCTCTAATTGAACAGGTTAAAATCCTTTACCATGATGCTTCATCGCGCCTCGCATTATACTATTCGCCATTTACGTATTGCGTCCCATTTCATGCATCAGGTCTGTTCCCGTTCGAACGCGTTTACGAACACAACTCGAACGCGCATGTATTTTGCCTTATCATGCATCAGGTCTTATTTCTGTTCGAACGCGTTCACGAATGCCATACGAACGTGAGCATTCTGTTTCATTTCTGTTCGAACGCGTTCACAAACGCCACACGAATGTGAGTATTATGTTTCATTTCTTTTCGAACGCGTTCAAAAACGCCATACGAACGTGAGCATTCTGTTTCATTTTCGTTCGAACGCGTTTACGAATGCTACTCGAACGAGAACCTTCTGTTTACCGTTCGAACGCGTCTACGAACGCTGCATGAATGCACACGGTAAACAGATTCTCTTACATCACATTACGACATGTCCATCTTAGCATATAGTCACCCTTTTTTTACGTTATGCATTTGTATTACCTCTCTAGTTGTCTATCTCTGTTATGCACTTAAATATCTTGTCTTAATATGCATGCTAGTAAGAATGCTATTTGTTTGCGCTTCTGTGTCCACCAATGCGTTCATTAACTTGTATGTTTGTCGTATGATAATCCTTATGTATGTAAATTGAGACATAGATTACATGCAAATAGGCTGTATGCAAATTCGAATATGTGTTACATATAAATTTAGATGAACTTGTTGATGTATGTATGTGAATGTAGAAGCATGATATTCTTAGAAATAAGTGTTACTTAAGCCTTATTAAATTATTATATAAATCATTTCATTATAAGTGGCATAAGTAAGGGACCATTCTGAACCCAACGGTTTGAGGTCTTCCCTTGCGAGGGGTGAGTGCGGCCTTAAATCTCATTTTCCCGGTTCACACCGGGTGGCGACTCCATGTTATTTTGTACTCCCAACTAGGCCGCGAGCCTAGAACAGCGTCGCCCAGGTTGTGTTCCCACAGTCTGGCGACTCCACTGGGGATAGAAAATCGGCCCCGAAATATTATCTTGTGATGTTTGGATTTATGTTTTAATTGACCGTGTCTATAGTGGATAAAGTGAGGGTTTAATCAAAGGCATTTTGTGGCTAGGTAATGGTTTGGTGTCTTCCTTCCCTCACTACCGTTCTAGAAGGAAAAGCTGTGAAGGCACCTAGATAGCCATTTACTCGTAGCCTTTTGTGATGGACTAATTTGGAGGACTCGTTGTTTATTCCTGACACCAAGCGATAAGAGCCTAAGAGGCTTGGGTATTTAAGTGAGCCTCGCTCCACCTTCCCTCTGGGGAATCTACAATGGGAAATCCATTTGACAGTCTGTCACACACCATAGCTCATTGGCACATACCTTAGTGTATAAAAAAAAGGGTGCGCTCACTTGGTTGCTCGAACCCTTGAGTGGGGAGACCTAGTTGTGGGCCATCCTTCGCCGGTGAGAGCCTTCGTATATACTCTTGCTAACCCACCCATAGACCGGGTTGGTTAAAGTAACAATTATTTCCTTGAATATAAGCTTGTGGACCATCCTCATTTGGATGCAGTTGGACTATTGTCAGAAATGCGGACTTGCTGGGCCATTTAAACTGGGGCGAGTTCGTACCTTATGACTATTAGGCCCAAAGCTTCTGAAATGTTGATGGGCCATTCTGTAGAAATTATTGTTTTATGTTTGCATTATCTTTCTTGTATGCTTGTGTTTGGGAACATTGTCATTTGGATCCATTCGGACCTTTTGTCATGAGATATGGGCTTGTTGGGCCATTTAAACTGGGACAAGAACATATCTTATGATCATTGGGCCAAAAGCTTCTAAAACGCTAATGGGCCATTATATGTTTGTGTTTAGGAATATTATCATTTGGATACGGTTGGACTTCTTGCCATGAGATGTGAACTTGTTGGGCCATTTAAACTGGGACGAGTTCACTCCTATGACAGTTAGCCCAAAAGCTTCTAAAATGATTATGGGCCGATTTGTGTGAGAATTTTAATGAGTTGATATATTCCTTGTATCATATGCATCCCATGCACCCCATGCATACATGCATCATGTTAACCCTTGTGATTTAAAAGCCATCATAGATTCCCGTTGGGTTAGGGAAAAGACAAGACAACCAGAATCAGCAACATATGAGTAGTAGTTTTGGGGATGAGTCCCAGGGTCGAGGGCCACATCGTCAGAGAGTTGGAAAGAATCCCAGGGTAGAGGCCCATGTCAGCAGTTTCAGGGATGAATCACAGGGGCGAGGCCCATATCAATATCAGTCTGGGGGCGAGGCCCATATCAATATCAGTCTGGGGGCGAGGCCCATGTCAGTATCAGTAGGGGCCGAGGCCCACATCAGTATCAGTTTGAGGATGAGTCCCAGGGCCGAGGCCTACATTAGTATCAGTCTGGGGCGAGGCCCACATCAATATCAATTTTAGGGAATGAATCTCAGGGCTGAGGCCCACATCAGCAGAATTTTGGAATGAATCCAGGGAATGAATCCCAGGGCTGAGGCCCACATCAGCAGAATTTTGGAATGAATCCAGGGAATGAATCCCAAGGCTGAGGCCCACATCAGAAGAATTTTGGAATGACTCCAGGAATGAATCCCAGGGCTGAGGCCCACATCAGAAGAATTTTGGAATGACTCCAGGAATGAATCCTAGGGCCGAGGCCCACATCGTCAGAATTTTGGAATGAATCAGGGAATGAATCCCAGAGTCGAGGCCCACGTCATCAGAATTTGGAATGAATCCCAAGGCCGAGGCCCAAGTCTTCAGAATTTGGAATGAATCCCAGGGCTGAGGCCCACATCAGCATCAGTTTAGGACGAGGCCCACATCAGCATCAGTTTGGGGCGAGGCCCGTATTAACATCAGTATCAGTCTTGCAGGTTATGGCATTCTGGGGGCGAGGCCCATATTACATCAGATCAGCATTGCCGGGTATGGCATTCTAGGGGCGAGGCCCGCATCACATCAGATCAGTTCTACCGAGAATGGCACTCCGAGAATGGAGATATAGTCCGAGAATGGACAGCTCGAGAATGATCACGCCGAGAATGGCACGCCGGGAATGGCACTCCGAGAATGGAGATATAGTCTGGGGATGGACAGCTCGGGAATGAGCACGCCGAGAATGGCACGCCGGGAATGGCACTCCAAGAATGGAGATATAGTCCGAGAATGGACAGCTCGAGAATAAGCACGCCGAGAATGGCACGCCGGGAATGGCACTCCAAGAATGGAGCAAGGTTCGAAAATGGACCACATCATTATCAGCACGGTTCGGAAATGGACCATCTCTCATCAGCAATGGTTTGGAAATGGACCATTATCACATCTCACCGAAAAGGGCACCCCGAAAATGGAGCACGGTTCGAAATGGACCATCATCTCATCTCGCTGAAAATGGCACTCTGAAAATGGAGCACGGTTCGGAAATGGACCAAGGAAGGCCTAACCCATCGGAATATGATACATATACATGCATACATGCATACATATCACGTACATGCAATGTTTGTTTTGTTTTCGCAGGTTTGTCGCAGCAAAGACAATCTCATCAAATAAACGTTCCAAAATGGAGCCCACATAGTAGACGCTGAAAATGGCACTCCAAAAATGGAGCACTCACAACAGATGCCGAAAATGGCGCTCTAAAATGGAGCACACAAAGCAAAGGCCGAAAATGGCGTTCCAAAATGGAACACACACAGCAAATGCCGGAAATGGCGCTCCAAAATGGAGCACACACACACAAAAGATGCCGAAAATGGCACTCAAAAAATGGAGCACGGTTCGGGAATGAACCAGGGGTCCCAGCACCTCACCACCAAATCAACTCAACTCAACACATGGTAAGTCAAGTGGCAGCTGGCGAGCCAGGTAGTGAAAATGCATTGCATAACTTTGATAGGATTGTCACTGTTGCACATTACACAAGTCCCATCAAAGTGGGGGCGACTGTAGGCACTGCATTTTTGCATATTAGTCCCTATGATGAGTCTCATTTGGAGGCACTATCTTTTAAGTCACGGAAGTCACGAGAAACGGACGTCGAAAGGGGAAATTCAGAATAAACAAGGTTCACTGTTTTCATTCGTGCTGCGTTCGTTAATTCATTCGAACTCCAAACAGATTGCGGGCATTCGTTCCACGTTCGAGGAGGCGTTCGAACGGTGTCGGTAATTCTGGTTTTGCTGCTAACCTCAGATTAAGCCCGATTCGCCCAAGCCTTGGCCCACACGCCCAAGCCCACTTAAAACACATATTTAACACGTGGTGAAATCAAAACAAATCTAAAAATCACATACCAAATTAAAAAGATGTCATGCCTAATTAAAATCATTCAACCAATTATATTCCCAATCAAATATATATTATTCCTAACTTAAAATATTGTATTCCTAAACCAAGCCAATCAAATATTCAACCTTCCTAATCTAATCCAAATCAAATCCCTTGCTTTCCTTGTCCAACACCAAATCAAATCCTCCCTTTAATGCCAAATCCCTTCCTTGTGAGACAAGGTTAAGCCCTAGCCATTCTCTATATAAACAACACCTCTCCAAGGCATTCCCCTCTAGTGCACGCCCATTGCAGGAAAAGAAGCAATAAATTTCCAACCATTTTCCCCTAGCTCATTCACGTAAGAAACACCCAAGCTTATGGACACAACTCTCCCTCACTCTCAATAACCAAAGATCACAAACCAAAGAACCCTCATTGCCTTGACCAAAATACATCCCGAACAGCCCCTTTACCTCATCAAAACAGCCCCCAAACCACACCATAACATCACCGAAAATCATACCCAAAACAGTAGCCAAAACATCCCAAAAATAGTAACTAAAATACAGCAGCAAAACAGTAGCAACGGCAGTGAATTGGAGTCAAAAGCAGCAGCAAAAGATGGAGAACGATGACTCAAAACAGAAAGACAACGAATGAGAGCAGTGAACCAGTGAACCGGAAGAGTTGTGGAGCATCCACCCTTCCGACGATCGTGTACCGTACATACGAGAGGTGATTTAAAAGGTTAGAGCTGAGGGTACTTTTCTCAGTAGTTTATATTCATTTTTTTATCGAATTCTATTTGCATGAGAGTCGTTTGTGGATGCATGTTGTGGGTATTTGATGAATAAAAGAGTGTCGCCTCTCGTGGTATATAGGATGGAAACCCAGACGTAAATTCCGTAGCCGAATCCAAATGGACGGTAGTGCGATCTGTACTTGGGATAAAACTCCACGTACCACTTGAGTAAATGGCACCTTCTCTTGTTTTGTGTTGCTTTGGTTTATTTATTTCTCGTCATTTGAATTCTGTATGTTGCTTATTCCTGCATGATTCAATCGAGCGCATGGGCTTAGTAAGTGGAATGAAAGATCCCCTATGGGGAGGGGTTAAAGCCCTTTACCACGATGTTTTGTTGCGCCAGTCGATGTGTGTCCGGTTGAATGCAAGATACGTTCAATCGGGCATACTTAGTTTGATATGATTGTCTTTATGTTTGTATGCATGATGCGATCGAGCGCATGGGCTTAGTAAGTGGAATGAAAGACCCCCTATGGGGAGGGGTTAAAGCCCTTTACCACGATGCTTTGCCGCGCCGGTTGATGTGTGTCCGGTTGGATGTAAGATGTGTTCAATCGGGCATACTTAGTTTGATATGATTGTCTTTATGTTTGTATGCATGATGCTATCGAGCGCATGGGCTTAGTAAGTGCAATGAGAGGTCCTCTAATTGAAGAGGTTAAAATCCTTTACCACGATGCTTCGTCGCGCCTCGCATTATACTATTCGCCATTTATGTATTGCGTCCCATTTCATGCATCAGGTCTGTTCCCGTTCGAACGTGTTTACGAATGCAACTCGAACGCGCATGTATTTTGCCTTATCATGCATCAGGTCTTATTTCTGTTCGAACGCGTTCACGACTGCCATACGAACATGAGCATTATGTTTCATTTCTGTTCGAACGCGTTCACAAACGCCACACGAATGTGAGTATTCTGTTTCATTTCCGTTCGAACGCGTTCACAAACGCTATACGAACGTGAGCATTCTGTTTCATTTCCGTTCGAACGCGTTTATGAACGCTACTCGAATGAGAACCTTCTGTTTACCGTTCGAACGCGTCTACGAACGCTGCACGAACGCACATGGTAAACAGATTCTCTTGCATCACATTACGACATGTCCATCTTAGCATATAGTCACCCCTTTTTTACGTTATGCATTTGTATTACCTCTCTAGTTGTCTATCTCTGTTATGCGCTTAAATATCTTGTCTTAATATGCATGCTAGTAAGAATGCTATTTGTTTGCGCTTCTGTGTCCACCAATGCGTTCATTAACTTGTATGCTTGCCGTATGATAATCCTTATGTATGTAAATTGAGACATAGATTACATGCAAGGCTGTATGCAAATTCGAATATGTGTTACATATAAATTTAGATGAACTTGTTGATGTATGTATGTGAATGTAGAAGCATGATATTCTTAGAAATAAGTGTTACTTAAGCCTGATTAAATTATTATATAAATCATTTCATTATAAGTGGCATAAGTAAGGGACCATTCTGAACCCAACGGTTTGAGGTCTTCCCTTGCGAGGGGTGAGTGCGGCCTTAAATCTCATTTTCCCGGTTCACACCGGGTGGCGACTCCATGTTATTTCGTACTCCCAACTAGGCCGCGAGCCTAGAACAGCGTTGCCCAGGTTGTGTTCCCACAGATGCGAAAAGTAATAAAAGAGATCAGTAATGTGATAACATAGATAAATGTAGCTCGAAGGCAATAATGGATATAGAGCCTCATAATAGTGATAAAAATTAAGAGACCTTAACACATGGAATAGTCTATGCAGCTTCCAATGGAACGAATATTAATTCTTCCTCCTAGTAACCCGAGTTTAGTAAGCATTTAAACATTTAGCTAGACATGGAAATCATGTATTACAACCAACTTAGAACTTGCTAAGAACTTGAACAAGTAAATAAGGACACTTATAAGGTAGGCAAATCATGAGCGAGCAAGATGGTCGAACCTTGAGATTCATGAGAATCTAGATGAGAATCATAAGATGGATTGATATGAATTCACGATAAGCCTAGCCAAATTTAGAAGTGACAATCTGCCTATTATAGAACGAAAAGGCCTTAAGGAATTAAAGGCCCAATAGAGCAAGGAATCAAAATAAGCAATGTATACGATGACCCTCAAAGATAAAGATATCTGACTTGCACAGAGTTTCCCACCATACTGTAAAAAAAAGGGGATTAATAATATAGTAATACCCAAGCCAAAGTTTCAGTAACAGTGTCATAACTTGTGGAGCAATGTGGGGTTTCAAATGGTGACGACCTAAGAGGTTTAGGAAACTAATATAAGAAAGAACTACATTATGGATGTAAAGATAGAATATATGATTGTTAAGACATTTTGATAAGGCAAAGGTTTATTACACACTGGAAATCTAAGTAACAGAGTAAATTTCGAAAGGAAGAATAACTGAGGGTATATGATGGGATTTTGAAGAAAGTAGAAACCTTAAGGAAATTCTTGGTAGAAGATAGTATAACCAACAATTGGAAGTGAAGCAGGAGTAAATTTAGAAGAGGTAATCGAGAAAGTTCCTAGCAGTAGTATCTTAGTCCAACATCAGGTGAGTAAATAAGGATCCTAGAGTTATAATAGACAGAATGTACAATTGCAGCGCGGGTGACTAGCAAGGCCTCTACAATTGAAAAAGGACTTTAGAACTAACCCCACCCTCCCAACCCTCGTTAGCCAACAACAGTATTGATGGACCGCAATATTCGTTTCAATGATACTTCCAGAAATAAGTAAATTTGTGACGTGTTACAGCATTCCATGAGGTATGACGAGGAACCCTTAAAATAGGATAATACCCCTCGGATAAGAAGACAGAGGTATATATCAAAGAAGTTTCAGGTATAGAATAAAGCAGAAAAAGAAAATGAGAAGAAACATAAGTAAAAGATTTGGAGGTAGAATTGTTGAGATATGACGACAATAGGGAAGAATACCGGATAAACATTAACATGAGTGCATAACAGTAAGGTCTTTCAATTTTGGAATAAGATTGAGACTCTATTACTAGAAATTGAATAAGAAAAATATCGACAGAAAATATATTGTGGATAGCATAGCAGCAAACTTTTAAGTGCTAGTATAAGACAGAAGTCCTAAGTTAGGAAAAAGATAACAAGTATAACACCTATGTTTCCCTTCATAGCACACTATTAGGAATAATGTTTGGGATGATTTGAAAGCAGATTTATCGAGGTATAATATAAAGACGGCTAAGGAAACTAAGTATAGGGATATTGTTGAGGCTGGAATAACATCTGACGAAATAAGATTATGGGAGCAACTGGGAGGAAGATATTCTAGAGAACAACTAGATAGAGAGGATAACCATGAATTATGAGGACATAAGCTCAAGAGATAAATAGAGATGCGAGGACATGAAGGACGGAGCTGATAATAGTTGGAACTCAGCAAAGATGAAGAGAAAGTTAAATAGATAAATCAAGAGGATAGGATTAAATCAACTGTATAAAGCTAAGGAAATATTTAGTAAGGTTATTTTTCGGTACACTTAAAGGAATTGTAGAAGCCTAACCATAGAAAATGTTAGTATATTCAAAGACTTTAAAGTATCAGGAATCAGAAAACAAACTAAGATAAGTAAGAAAGGTGTGTGTAGTAGGTATTGAGGTTTGACGAAAGATCTAAGGAGTAGTCTAGAAACCATAACATTCGACCGAGCGCGTACAACTTTACTTATGAGATAGAGCACTAAAAAAGTCTATATAGGATCCAAAAGTGAAGGACTTGGAAGTGTGTCTAGAACACAAGAAAATGAAAGTTATTAAACTAAATTGGTATTTGAAGAAATGGAAAGAGAATAAAGTGATGAAAGAAATATGAGACGACATTAGATTAGCATGGGTCATACATAAGTCATAATAAGACGATTTCTAGACAATAAGTGTAATGGGAACTACAAACCAAGAAACATATAGTTTTAATAAAGGATAAGCCTAATTAGTAGATAGTATATTTTGATAAAAGATTGCAAGGATTGAAAAGAAAATGATGATCATTTTATGATTTGATAAGTTTACTGAAGAGCTCACCCCTTTAGATGGATAGAATACACCAAAAGGTCGATAAAAGGGATTTTCAAATATCAAAGAGTTGACAAATACGGAACTTGTACCTGTGTAAAGGTTGAAGAAAATGCGCCAGAAGAAGAGTTGGATAGAAAAATAGAAAGCAAGTTAAGGAAAATAAGAGTAGCAAAGACATCAATATACTAGAACCAAGACGGACCCGAAAGTTGGACATCATAAGGGTATTCGAGGACGAATCCTATGTAAGGAGGGGAGAATTTGTAACAACTGGTGATCTCGACAACTATTACATTGTGGGACACGTGATACAGATTTAAATCAAAATATTTTTATATCAACTCCGCGTTGAACATTTTTCCAAATTCAAACCATAAGCAGGTCAAAAATACAACTCAAAATTTCAAATGAATAGTACCTGCAGACCTATCTAGAGAATTCTACATTTCTCTCCAAAATTCTGAATTTTCTTCAAATCAAAATATTACAAATTAGCCAAGTTAGCCCCTATTATAAATAATGGATATTATTCACTAATCTCCAATATTTGAGAGAATGAGAGAAACATGAGAAAGAAATAAGGAAGAATAAGAAAGAAGAATGAAAGAAAATGAAACAAATACAAATCCTTACATAACAAGCTAAGAAGAAGATTAGCAACCATTGAAGACTTGAAGAGTGAAGCAAACCAAGTAAGTTAAGGTAAGGAAATTTTGACCCAAATCTTAGATTATGAAATTTTGATGGTATGAAGTTATGTTGGTGTTAATGACATACTAGGGATTGCATTTAGTGGGATAATAAGCATGGAAATTGATTGTATTAAGAAATTTCCAAATTAATGGAAATTCTAAAGTTGAGCTAAAGAAAATTTATGAGATTAAAGAGTTATTTTGATGATGAAATATTAGTGTACAATGCATGAGATTGAAGCTTAATAGAGTGGCTTGTGTAATGGTTGTAGAAGAAGTATATGCATTTGGGCAAGTTGGACATTGTAGAGTTATGTGAGGCCTTGGAAAATTGGCTTAGCATCGCAACGCCTAGCACCTAGCGTCACGACGCGTATGAATCTAAGGCTCACTACATCGGGCCTAATTTGGAGAGTATCGCGACACTCAGCATTTGGCATCGTGGCGCGTAACGAGCAAAGGCTCTGCCTCAGGTCTGATCAGATGGACGTCGCGACACATAGTGTCTGGCGTCGTGACGCAAAACAAAGCATGCTCTCTGCCTGTGGCTGTTTGCATGGGCATCGCGATGCCCCAGACCCGGCATCGCGTTGCGATACAGAAAAATTTTCATATTATTACAGTTTCATCCCAGAATGATAAAAGCCATCCTTAGGGTCTCGTATCAGCCCCTATACACGTAATATATCATGTCACAAATATAGAACATCATATAGCGATAATAGTTTCGAAGTATATTCCATGATTTTTATTCTAATTAAGTTACTCATTAAATGTCATCGCAGGAACCACAAATTCTTTCGGCGAAGTGAAGTAATACACTAGCGGAACTCCAAATCAGTGAGCGGATACTCCTTTTAAGTTAATTTTTCAATTATATTATTTTTAGGGAAGACTTATTTTTACGCACATATGGTGTTAGCCGATTTTATTACAGTTATTTCATGAAAAAGAATGTTTTAAGAAGTATGATTTTAAAAGCATGATTTTATGGTTTTTGGAGGCATGGGGGAAAAATTCACCTCAGGCTGTAACTTATGGAATTGACGGATAACATGTGCATATGTACAGCAGGACTGGGGGGACGACAATATATAACGCCCCCAGATCCTAGATTTAGGACTAGAGGGACGGTAATACGAAACGCTCATAGACCCTAGTTTCAGGGTCAGGTAGTAGCATGGAACATCACTCCTGACTCTAGTTCAGTGGCTTAGGGGACGATGATACGTAATGCCCCAATACCACTAGTTAGGCGTATAGGGGGACAATGATACGTAACGCCCCTATGCGTCAGGTTTTCAAAGATATTTTTAATGAAAGGCTAGTTTTATGAAAGTTTTCCAAATAAACAGTTTTATGAAAAAGAATTGTTTTCAAAAAAAGAAGTTTCCAGAATAGTTTCAGAAAAAGAGATTGAAAGAGCTTTCAGAAAGGTTCAATTTTCGAGAAATATTTTCAATTATAGAAAATGAACATTTTATAAGTAATTATGTTTCCGTTTAAAACCGTCCACTCACTAGGACGTTAAAATGATCTAACCCCCCACTCCCAGTGTTTTTGGTTTTACAAGAATTTTGGGGGACGAGCTCGAGTGGATGGATACTGATAGTAGTCATCAGAGGGCTTGAGTCCACCAGGTCAAGTCATAGACACAATTCAGTCAGAGTCAAATTAAGTCATGTATCATGTACATTGCAGTAGTAGAGTAAAATGACATGAATAAGAGTCGTAAAAGACAAGTGCATTTGATTATACAGTTATTAGTATTGAAGTACATTATTGTTGTTATTGTTGTCGTTTTGGGCAACGATCCCATATATGGGTTTACATTTGAGTTAAAGTTATAGTAAGGATCACAGACAGAAAGTCAGAGGCTCATGGGGGATAGTCTGACCTATTATTTGCCAGTAGCATCTCCGGAATGGAGATGTTACAAGTCGGGAATGCTAACATGATACAATGAAATCCGTTCATAAGATTATTTTGTTTGTTAGTTCAGATGCTGAACGATTAACGCATAAATTCATAAATGTTATGAATTAATTGTTCACTTGAGAACTAATGGAAGTTAAGGATAAAGATGTAATTGCAAAGGTTAACGGATTTTATACCTACCTCATTTATGAATCTTTTATGGAGGATCACTGCATAGGTAATGACTATATCAATGGACGAATACTTTGAGTAATTAATTCTATAATTTTAAGAGTGCAATTCTAGATATTTAGTGGAGTTACTCCAAAATTAATTATTTCGTTTGATTAATAAAAGAGTTTATAATTAATCAACAGAATTTTTGGAGCTTAGAATTATAGGTCCATCGGTCCCCCCCCCCCCTGGTCGTCTTCTATCACTGTTCGAACGATAATAATTGTGAAGAAAAATAGTTGTAAATTATTTAAAATAATTGTGAATTATTTTATACTCTAATTATTCCATATAACTCTTGTTTGGAAATTATGACAAATGTTGTCCTACTATATTTATCAATAGATAATGTATCTATTTTTTAATTTATTAAAATTAATAATTAATTAATTTGATTAATTAAATTTTAATTTAATGAGATAATATTTTCAAAAGTTGAAAATTTTGAAAATTATTTTTTTAATGAATTATCTTTGATAATTATAAGATAAATATTAAACGGTTTTATTTTGATTTTTTGAAAATCAAAATAATATCCGGATAAAGTGATTTTATTTTTTGATACGAATGAAAAACAAAAAGTCATTTTGTTAATGATCAAAAACCATCCTTGAGATTAGATTTTAATAATCAAAAGAAAACAAATTTTTGTTTTGTTTTGGCTCCCAATATAAAACAACAAAAACGTGAGCTTAAAAGAACAATTTGAGATTTGATCAAAAAGTATAAAATAATAAAAGGGTGAGCACTTTAAAAATAAAAAAAAATAAAAAAAAATAAAAAAAAATAAAAAAAACGTGTGCTGGTTGAGAAAGAAAAAAAAAGATTTTTTGTTTTTTTGTAAAAAAAAAATAAGGATTCATCTCATGTGTTAAGTACACGTTCTTCGTAATTTTTTTCATGCCCACACATGCCGTTGGAGGTGAGGAGATAAGACGAGGAAAATCATGGTTGTATGTATATTAATCGTTAATCTTTTCCGCTGCTCATGAACTCTAAGAACCAACAAATGTCATCATGAGCGGTCATATTTATTCTAGCATATTAATATGAATGATTTATTGTAAATCATCTTAATATGTATATAAAAGAGTAGGCTATGTATTTTTTTTATCATGTGATGATGGATGTATGTATATTAATTGTTAATTGTATGATTGATTTTGGGTTAGAATTTTAATTTTTGTTTTATATATTGGATATGTAAACCTAAAATTAAATGAATATTTTTTACTATAATTGTAAAATTATCTGTAATCGTTGGAGATCAAATTCAAACCGAAGGACAACAGACGGAAGATAATATTATGCTCAAAATATTTTTTTTGAGACAGTAATAATAGCTGCACTGGGCAGCAACTCGCTGCACATAATGCAACCAGCAACTGGCTGCATAATGGTAGCCAGTTGCTGCACGCAAATTGTTTTTGTTAATTTTTGTTGTTGTTGTGATGGTCACATTAAAAAAAAGAAGAAAAATATTTTCTTTTGTGATAGTCACATGAAGAAAATTTATAGTTATTTCAGACTTGAAGATTATTGTAATTTTTATTTATTATTAGTTTGTAATTTTAGAAATACCCAAATTATCAACTTCATTAATATCCAATTTATTTATTTTGTGTAAATTATAAATTATTTTTACTCACGCATATTTTAAATATCATATAAAATTAACACAATGCCTATTCTTGCATTATAACATGTCATACATATATGTGCATTTTCATAAATTTATTTGTGATACCAAATAGTTTATAATTGGATTAAAGAGTATTTTGAAATTTTATTGATTAGTAGGTTAAATTAAATAAAATTTGTGAATTAATTTCAAATCGTTAAAGTTTATAAAATCACAAAATTTAGTTTTAAGCATTTTTAATAAATTATTTATTAAGAATAACTTAGATGTTTCATAATGAATTTAAGTTTTATTAGTAAAACATATAATTTTATTATGAAACAACTAACTTGGTAAATGAAGACATTTAATATTGATTTCTTGGTCTTTTCACTAAGTTTACAAAACATTAGATGTTTTACATATAAAATTATTAAACTTAAAATAATGAGTGGGAGCATGTAGTTTGTCGAAAGGTCATTTGGTCTCCACCATTAGTGCAACTTCGTGAAATATAAGTAGGGTTTCGTGATAACTTTAGTTTCATCTTCCCTAAGGAGAGTGTTCTCTTAGGTTAATATCAATGTTGTACTTCTTACGATAGGATTTATAAAATGTATTTCATAATTAAATTACCCTGAGGTGGTTGTTATGAGTTAAATTTTAAGGATCCAAAATGGTGGGTTACACTCATATGAATATAGTTAAACATGTTAATTGCATTTAGACCAAAAATCGGTTATTAATAAATTTTGAAAATATGAGATATTTTGGAAAAATTTATTAATTGAGATTGTCTCTATTTTAATAAGGTATTGTGGTCGACCCAAAGACAACACAATATGCTTATTAAATTTCTGAGGCTATAGTAGTGTGTGTGTGTTTGTGTGTGTGTGTCATGCATCATGATTATTATGCCAAATTAATTTTGTATTTTATGCATGGAATAGTTTATAATATTTTTTTTTAATTATTTTAGAAATATGTCAAACCCAATCCTATCACTGCTTGCTGTTGAAAAATTAACTGGTGATAACTTTGCTAAGTGGAAGAAAAACATGAATATAATACTTGTGCTGGATAACCTGAAGTTTGTAATGATGGAGGAATGTCCTCCAGAACCTGATGTGAATGCCAATAAAAACATTAAAGATGCCTATGAAAATTGGATTCAAGCAAATGACAAAGCTCGTTGTTATTTACTTGCTGTCATGTCCGACATGCTTAATACAAACCTGAGTCTTTACAGGGCATGTTGGCAAACCCTCTAATCAGGCAAAACATGAAGCGGTCAAGAAAGTCATGAACTGTAAAATGAAAGCTGGAAATCCTATTCGTGAACATGTGCTAATGATGATTAGTACAATTCATGAGGCAGAAATCAATGGGCTACCGTAGATGAAGACACACAAGTGGGCATGATTTTGGAAAGTCTTATCTCATAATTTCTTCAGTTCAAAAGTAATTACTTTATGAAAAAGTTATGTTATAATTTGACTGAATTACTTAACGAACTCACAACCTTTGAGTTTATTTCCATGGAGAAGAAGGGAGATGCAAATGTTGTTGAACCTTCTACCTCTAACTTTTCTTTAAAGAAGAGAAAGAGAAATAAAAAGAAAGGTAAGAGTTCAGGAACTGAGAAAATAGCAGGGAACAACAACAAAAAGAACAAGCCAAACAACAGTAAAGGAAATAAGAATAGCTCCACCAAGAAAAGGCCAAAAGGAAAATATTTCCATTGTGGGATTGATGGGCATTGGAAGAGAAACTGCAAGTAGTATCTCGAAGATCTGAAACATAAGAAAGGTAAATAAGATTTACTTGTTACTGAATCTTGTTTAGTTGAAAATGATTTATCACCCTGGATAATTGATTTAATGGTGACTAATCATCTTTGTTGTTTCTTACAAAAGCTTGATTCTTACACAAAACTTGCTGATGAGGACTTTGCTTTGAGAGTTAGGAATGACGCTTTAGTTTAACATCAGTAGTTGGAGAAATAAAACACTATATTGAGAACAATTAATTTTTATTTATGAATATTGTTTATTTCGTACCGGGATTTATTAGAAACCTCATTTCAATTTCTCGACTTTATAAACAATTTTATTTAGTTTCTTTTGATAATAAATCAATTGTTATTTCAAGAAATGGTTTGAATATTTGTTCTGGTTTTATTGAAATGGGCTCGATGTGATAAAGCCCACTATTAATTCATTATTGAATGTTGAAATGTTTAAAGTATAATTGCCCAAAATAATGAAACAAATTATTTCTCACACTGATAACACATATCTATGGCACCTAAGACTTGGTCATATAAATCTTGACATGATAAATAGACTTATAAAGGATGGTACTTTAAGAGAATTAAATGTTGGTACTCTACTAGTCTCATAGTCATGTCTTGAAGGTGAGATGACAAAGAGGCTTTTCTTTACAAAAGACGATATGGCCCAAGAACATTTGAATCTAAATCTTATACATTCAGATGTTTGCGGACATATGTCTACACAAGCAAGAGGTTATGAGTACTTCAGTACTTTTGTTGATGATTACTCGAGATATGTTTATGTTTACCTAATGCGACATAAATTTGAAACTTTTGGAAAGTTTAAGGAATTCCAATTCGAAATGGAAACACAATTAGGTAAATCAATCAAGTGTTGGGTTCTAATGAACAAACCAAGATCATATTAAGCATGAAATGTGTGTAAATACGCAAAGGAATATAGTGGAAAATATACTCACTTTGATCGGTTCGTTGGATGTGTTGATAACAAAACTTTTGCTTCCTTTGAAGTGCTCCAAGCTCCTCTTTTATTGTATGTTTGAGCTCCAAGCCTCCAAGTTTGATTCCAAACTCTTGGGAAAGGTTTCCCTATCACCTTTGTATGATCTTTGATGTGCTAGCAATGGAGATTTTTGCAACAAAAATCCTCAAGTCTCCTTTGTGGTTCACAGCAAAACAAAGGAAAAAGAGAGGAGAGAATTCGGTGGAGAGAGAGAGAGGGATTAAGTGAGTTGTGTATTTTTGTTTTTCTAAAAAACCTTATGCAAAAAGTCTCTCAAATTTGGTATATTCTTTTCCAAAAAGCTAAAGCAAATTTTGGAGGGAAAATTGCATTTATTGTTCCCAACTACTCCCATCACTCAACTTTTACACTTGATGGACAAGTGATGTAAGTTGTGATATGACTTGTGGACCCCACTTTAATTCAAAATACGAGTAGGCCCACAAACACATTCTGGGCTCGGGTTCGTTAATTTCGAATTAACGAATTTTCCTTTGCGACTTAATTAAATCAAATTTAATTAAATAATAATGCCTCGTAAAATTATTATTAAAGTCGCTCGCGAATTAATTCTAAATTTATTCGTTCGCCCGAATTAAAATCCAATTTTAATTCCGTTATGAAATCTAATTTCATATAATATATCGAATATATTATTTTAATCGATTAATTCCAAATTAATCGTTATCTTTCTTTTAATTGAATTTTATCCCAGATAAATTCTCGCCGTAATTAATCCTAGATTAATTTTCTCTCTCTTCTAATTAATCCTAGATTAATTATGTCGAGTCATACGTCATCGGTGAATCTTCGGGAAGCGACCCATGAGATCACTGGATATGTTGGCAGTAAATCCGATCGTCGGACTATCTGAACACGTGCGTACCTCGTACCATATTTTTACCGATTTATAAGACATGTTGGCTTCTAGCATAGCGCCGTGCCTACCCAATTCTCCAGAAATATTCTTTAAGGAATATATAATCTATAACAGGCATGGTATACGTAGTATTGCGTATTGCGATCCAGTATCAGATGTCACATGCAAGGCCTGAGACTGGAATAGTGTATGCCCCGTACGAAGCATATATTGGATCACAAGCAACTAGTCTCTATAATCGGATAATCATGACCTTGTCATATTATCCTGATAGTTGCAACATAATAGAGAACCAGTTTTGTATCTCTACGTGATCATCATCTCCATATGACTGAAGTGATACTTCCGTCTTGACATCACACCCAATACACTATGATTCTCAATAAACCCAGAAGAGGCGTACACAGAACCTGTTAAAGTCCCGGACGACCAAAACCAAAGCGTATTGATTGTCGCAAGTACCAGCAATGCAAGTCTCAAGTTAAGACCAAATACACCTACCCTGAATCGGATTCCATAGACACATATTCATACTACCAATGAGATTCCGAGGGGTCTATCCAGAGCGAAGCTGTTTCCGTACCATCGGCAAACACAACCTCCTATCACACTTGAATAAGTATCCAATACTTAAATATATAAGAACTATACTGTTACACTTCCATAACACGCACAAGTGCAATACTAGTCTATTCCTCATTATCGATGTCCAGTCTCGATAATACTACGACTAGGGATATTTAATGATTAAACCTTTGTAGATTGATATTGTCTCATATCTTATTAATCCAAAACTAATCATAAGGACTTTTATCATTTATACATTCAAGTAATCAAATTAAAAAATGATAAAATAGCAATTTCCATTGTCACATAGTTAATTTGTACAAAAACCACAATGTCTTTTACAAATAGTGACGCTATGGGTCATAATTGTCCAACAATCTCCCACTTGGCCTATAGCCAGTCACTCAAGCATCTAACACTTGAACTATGTATATGTCGCTCAAACTTTTGTTGAGGAATAGATTTCGTCAGTGGATCTGCAATGTTGTCATCTGATGCGACCTTCTCAATCTTCACATCGCCATGATGTATGATATCACGAATCAGATGGAAACGTCGAAGAACATGCTTGGATCGTTGATGAGACCGCGGTTCCTTAGCCTGTGCTATAGCCCCGTTATTGTCACAATACAATGGAACGGGCTTAGCTGTTAACGAAACTACTCCTAATCCAATTAGGAATTTACGGATCCAAACTGCCTCTTTTGCTGTTTCAGCTGCAGCAATATATTCCGCTTCTGTTGTTGAATCGGCAACAGTCTCTTGCTTGGAATATTTCCAGCTTACTGATCCGTTATTCAAACAAAATATGTACCCAGATTGCGACTTACAGTCGTCTTTATCGGTTTGGAAACTTGCATCGGTATACCCTGTTACCTCAAGTTCTCCATCTCCATAGATTAAGAAAGCATATAAGGATATTTTTAACCGCCATCCAGTGACCATCACCTGGATCGGCCTGATAGTGACTACACATGCTCAAAGCATACGAGACATCAGGGCGTGTACATATCATGGCATACATGATCGATCCGACTGCCGAATCGAACGGGATCCGACTCATGTTGTCTCTCTCATCTTGAGTTTTAGGACACATGTCCTTAGATAGAGTGACACCATGTGACACTGGCAACAGTCCTCTCTTAGACTGTTCCATGTTGAATCTCTTCAACACTTTGTCAATGTAGGTGCTCTGAGAGAGTCCAAGCAGCTTTCTAGATCTATCTCGATAGATCTTTATTCCTAGAATAAATGTTGCTTCTCCCAGATCTTTCATGGAGAATTTTAATGAAAGCTAAGCTTTCACCGATTGTAGCATGGGAATGTCATTGCCTATTAGCAATACATCATCAACGTAAAGGACAATGAATTTCAGTGCGCTCCCACTAACCTTCTTATATACACAAGGATCATCCTCATTTTGAACGAAATCATATTCTTTTATGATCTCATCAAAACGTCGGTTCCAAGAATGCAATGTTTGCTTCAATCCATAAATGGATCGATTCAACTTGCAAACCTTGTCTGCATGTTTAGGTACGACAAAACCGTCAGACTGTTGCATATAAACATCCTCCAAAAGGTTTCCGTTAAGGAAAGCGGTTTTGACGTCCATTTTCCATATCTCGTAATCGAAATATGCAGCAATAGCAAGCATTATCCGAATGGATTTAATCATGGCAACAGGACAAAGTTTCGTCGTAATCGACACCATGTCGTTGACGATACCCTTTCACTACAAGCCTAGCTTTGTACGTTTGTATGTTGCCATCCATGTCGGTCTTCTTCTTGAAGACCCATTTGCAACCAATAGGCTTTACGCCTTCTGGTGCATCAACCAGTGTCCAAACTTGGTTGGTGTACATGGAATCCATTTCGGACTTCATGGCATCTTGCCATAAACCGGAGTCGATATCTTGTATCGCTTCCTCATACGTAGCCGGTTCGTCTTCCTCAATAAGATTAATATCCACATGAGGTGGTATCAGAAACCCATACCTCTCAGGTTGTTTTCTGACTCTCTCCGATCTACGCGTTTTTTGTGTATTCGAAGATTGTGGTACATCTCATCCATCTCTGATGAACTGTTCATGTTCCGTTAAGGATTATGTGCCAGGAACATTATCACTCCGACTTTCATCATCGAGTTCTACTTTCCCCACTAACCACTGCATTTAGGAATTCCTTCTCAAGGAAAACCGCATGTAGAGCAACAAATTTGTTCTCTCTTGTGGGTTGTAGAAGTAATATCCTTTGGTTTCCCTGGGATAACCTACAAATAGACATTTATTTGATTTGGGTTCAAGTTTGGTACCATTACAAACGTTTAACGTATGCCCAGCATCCCCAAATCTTCAGGAATGAGAAACCTCGGTTTCTTTCCTGTCCATATCTCATACGGAGTCTGTTGAACAGAATTTGACGGAACCTATTCAAATAGTATTGCACTGTTCAATGCATATCCCCAGAAGGAAATAGGTAGCTCTGTGCGACTCATCATCGACCTTACCATGTCCAACAAAGTTCAGTTTCTCCATTCGGACACACCGTTTAATTGAGGTGTTTTGGGAGGAGTCCACTGTGAAAGAAACCATACTCTTTCAAGTAATCAAGAAAAACTCATTGCTTAAGTATTCTCCACCACGGTCCGACCGTAATGTCTTAATACTTTTGCCGTCTTTTTTTTTCTACTTCGTGTCGAAATTCTTTGAATTTCTCAAAGGTTTCCGACTTGTGTCTCATAAGATACACATAACCATAACGTGATGCATCATCCGTAAAGGTTACGAAGTATTCATATCCACCTCTAGCCTGGCTAGACATGGGCCCACATACGTCACTATGAACGAGGGCTAACAGTTCAATGGCACGAGCACATTTACCGCTAAAAGGTGTTTTAGGCATTTCGCCTAATAAACAAGATTCGCAGACGTCATATGAATTGGATCAACCGTCCAAGTACCCACTCTTCGAAAGTGTGGATATGCGAGTCTTGTTAATGTGTCCCAGACGACAATGCCACATATAAGTTTCATCTTGTTACTTAGTTTAAGCCTTTTGTTTGTTACATTATATGTTTGAGATTGATTTATATTCAAAATATAAAGACCATTATTCACATCAGCACTGCATATCTCCATATCATTTTTATACATAAAACACCCAGTGTTTCTAATACAAAAGTATAGCCACATTGGGCTAATAAATATACAGATATAATTTCCTAGTCAAACTAGGTACATAATAACAGTCTGAACGATAAGTACATGCCCCGAGGGCAGTTCCAAAATATAAGTCCCAACAGCCAAAACGGTGACTCTTGTCCCATTTCCAACTCAGGGTCTATCTCTCCTGAGGCCAGTCTCCTGCTAATCTGCAGATCCTGCACATCAGTACATATATGAGTACCACAACCAGAATCAAAAATCCAATTTTTAAAACTAGAAGTAGACACATGTTTATTTCTATAACAAACATACCTGAAGCCGGTGCCTTGCCCTCTTTGATTTCCTTATGTGCGCCTTGTACTCACGGTGGTCACGCTTCCAGTGACCCCGTTTGCCACACTGCAGGCATACATCTTGGATTTTTCATTAGCCTTCCCAGAAGACTTTGACGATTTGGCATTGCCCTTCTTCTTCTTCTTCTTTACACCTCCAGTTGCCTTGGGCCAAGCCCTCAGAGACTGAGATGTTGAAGCGAAGTGCACCTCGAGCTTTTTGCCCTTCAATAGCTCTTTTTCTGTTTCACGCAGCATTGCCATCAGCTCTCCAAGAGTATGGTCTTGGTTCATCATATTGTAGTTCATGATGAACCCGTTCCAGCTGTCAAAAAGAGACTGCAAAATCAAATCTATAGAAGTCTCAGCCTCAAAGGTTATGCCTAGCTGACCCAACTGTTCAATGTCAGCAATCATCTGTGACACATGGTGCTCAACAGATGTACCCTCTGACATTCATGAGCGAAAGAGCTTCTTCTGCAATTCATACATTTACGATCTAAGGTTAGATCGATGAAGGTCCTTCAATTTTTCCATTATAGTATAGGGATCCAATCCCTAGTTTTGGCGATGAAATTGAGGGGTCATCGCAGCGAGCATGACGGATTGAGCAGTTGAGTTGTCATCACTATGAGTCTTCCAAAGCTCAAGCTCAAGCGGCTGCTCATTTTCGGGCTTAGGCCCGAGAGGTCTCTCTATCGTATAGAGCATCCTCTCAGCCCCTAGGACAATCCTGAGGTTCATATCCCAATCAGAAAAGTTCACGCCATTAAAGATATTTTCGCCCATGATAATGTCTCTAACCCCGATCTTTCCAGTCATCTTAATTGTAATAGTCAAACTATTCAATTAACGATATTTGGGTACAGTCCAACTGTTACAAGAAAAAATAATAAAATATTAGTCCAACTAATAAATATATAATTGACGAAATAATTTGAAAGCGCGTATTGGCAAGTATTTGAACGAAATTACAAATTCAATACTAGCCTCCCACTATTTTTTGGCGAGCCTCTAACCTTCTGTTGAGTACTCGGGAAACCTAGTTTCCTAATGGGCTAGGATCCTGTTAAATAACACACAACCTTGACTTTGGCCAACAAGCTCTATGATATTTAACTAGGTAGATCTCTAAGATCAATTGGATCTCATCCAATTCCTAGATCCGGTAGGTGGACCTCCAAGTCCGAAACATATATACAATATATATGCCAATATATCCAATATATTTTCCTAACTTTTTTCCTCTGAATCAACTAAGCCTTGGCTTTGGCTCAACAAGCTTAATGATTCCAGTTAAGCGGGACTCATTGACTTTGGAAAGCTTCGTAATCGATGTCGATGGACAAGAAGTGATCTTGACTTTGGCCAAAAAATCACAACTTGGGCAAGACATACGATATGGAACAAAGCCTTCATGATTCAAACACATCCGCGATGGACAAAGGTCTTGACTTTGGCCAACAAACCAATGCCAATCTTGGATCTTGAGAATTAATCACTCAATGGAAGGAAAACGCTTAATATTTCTTGATGGTTTTTCGCGTAATTGACAACCAATTAATTATCTTTGATTAGGTCTCATCATACACCCTTAAACATGCATCTAGAAGCATAATAAGGCGCGATAAATAAATTAATAATTATATGCGGATGGATTCTCATAAATTGTTCCTAGAATAAATCACTCTTTTTCCTCTCCCCGGCTAGCACTATTCTAACTTCTACCCAATTACATAATACAATAAAGAAACCTCATTACATTGAGGGGATTGGTGAGAAGAGAATTACAAAGAATCGAGAGATAAAGGCTGGACACGCAGGTCCAATTTAATAAATTCTAAATTTATTACAAAAATTTCCAAAATTTCTCTCACCCATCTAATATCCATCTGATATACATTATTCATACAATACATCCATGTATTCACACAAAGCATGTTATTCAATCAATCTAATCCAATTAATTAATCTTTGAATTAAGTGATCATCCAATGTTCAAACAACGATTGATTTGCCCGAGTCCAACTCATTTAAGAATAAGTACTCCAAGTGCGTATTCTTGAATTATATCGAACTACAATTTTAATCCAATTTATTTTGTATTCAATACTAATTCTTTATTTAATTACAAATTAAATAATTACACTTTTAATGTGCCTTTACGATTTAGATTCTAAATCTAATCATAATGGGTCTCAAAGCACAATTAACATCCAATGTAAATTAATTAAAGTCCAATGGGCTTTCAATTAATTTCTTAAGGCATGGACTTTGGCAACCAAAGCCCAATAAGGAATCACCATTTGCCATAAAATTAATTTTGGCCCTTTAGGCCCAATTAAATTTTAAAAGGCCTATTTATTATATTTGGTCTTAATGGAATGGTTTAGGCCCAATTTGGATCCAATCCAATTGTCCTAAACCAACTTGGCCCAACCAACCCATTAGGCCCAAATACAATAATTTTAGCCCAAATCCAAATTAAGCCTAAATTAATTAAATTCTAATATTCCAAATTTCACAATTTAATTAATTAAAGTGTATAGCTATAATTAATTATTTAAATTAACATTTCCAAAATACCAATTTACATAATTAATCATGCTTTATTATATTCAATTCATGTCCAACACAATTGAAACAAAATCAACTCATTTACATGCTCTATATGTCACGGCAATATGGATTTTTCTTCATTAATTTTGATTTCAATCCAATTAAATCACAAATCAATTTATCCAATCATTTTAAACACATCTAATGGTCTAAAATCAAAATCACCATGACATTAGGGTTCATGCTTACATTCGGCCAAGCAATGTAATTTGGGGAAATTAATCCAATTAATTTTTCATAAAATTGATCATGCATAACTCTTAGTTATCATATCTAAGCATACTCAAACAAACAATTTGATCAAATCATGCTCAAATCAAAAATACCCAAATTTTATATTAAGAACCCTAATTCAATTTCATGCTTAAATAGGCTCATGATACCATTGTTGGGTTCTAATGAACAAACCAAGATCATATTAAGCATGAAAGATGTGTAAATACGAAAAGGAATATAGCGGAAAATATACTCACTTTGATCGGTTCGTTGGATGTGTTGATAACAAAATTTTGCTTCCTTTGAAGTGCTCCAAGCTCCTCTTTGATTGTATGTTTGAGCTCCAAGCCTCCAAGTTTGATTCCAAACTCTTGGGAAAGGTTTCCCTATCACCTTTGTATGATCTTTGATGTGCTAGCAATGGAGATTTTTGCAACAAAAATCCTCAAGTCTCCTTTGTGGTTCACGGCAAAACAAAGGAAAAAGAGAGGAGAGAATTCAGTGGAGAGAAAGAGAGAGATTAAGTGAGTTGTGTGTTTTTGTTTTTCTAAAAAACCTTATGCAAAAAGTCTCTCAAATTTGGTATATGTTTTTCCAAAAAGCTAAATCAATTTTTGGAGGGAAAATTGCATTTATTGTTCCCAACTACTCCCATCACTCAACTTTGACCCTTGATGGACAAGTGATGTATGTTGTGATGTGACTTGTGGGCCCCATTTTAATTCAAAATCTGAGTGGGCCCGCAAACACATTCCGGGATCGGGTTCGTTAATTCCGAATTAAAGAATTTTCCGTTGCGACTTAATTAAATCAAATTTAATTAAATAATAATGCCTCGTAAAATTATTATTAAAGCTTGATTCTTACACAAAACTTACTGATAAGGACTTTGCTTTGAGAGTTGGGAATGACGTTTTAGTTTAGCATTAGCAGTTGGAGAAATAAAACACTATATTGAGAACAATTAAATTTTATTACTGAATATTGTTTATTTCATACCGGGATTTATTAGAAACCTCATTTCAATTTCTCGACTTTATAAACAATTTTATTTAGTTTCTTTTGATAATAAATCAATTGTTATTTCAAGAAATGGTTTGAATATTTGTTATGGTTTTATTGAAAATGGGCTCTATGTGATAAAGCCCACTATTAATTCATTATTGAATGTTGAAATGTTTAAAGTATAATTGCCCAAAATAATGAAACAAATTATTTCTCACACTGATAACACATATCTATGGCACCTAAGACTTGGTCATATAAATCTTGACATGATAAATAGACTTATAAAGGATGGTACTTTAAGAGAATTAAATGTTGGTACTCTACTAGTCTGATAGTCATGTCTTGAAGGTGAGATGACAAAGAGGCTTTTCTTTACAAAAGACGATATGGCCAGAGAACAATTGAATCTAAATCTTATACATTCAGATGTTTGCGGACATATGTCTACACAAGCAAGAGGTTATGAGTACTTCAGTACTTTTGTTGATGATTACTCGAGATATGTTTATGTTTACCTAATGCAACATAAATTTGAAACTTTTGGAAAGTTTAAGGAATTCCAATTCGAAATGGAAAAACAATTAGGTAAATCAATCAAGTGTTGGGTTCTAATAAACAAACCAATATCATATTAAGCATGAAAGATGTGTAAATACGAAAAGGAATATAGCGGAAAATATACTCACTTTGATCGGTTCGTTGGATGTGTTGATAACAAAACTTTTGCTTCCTTTGAAGTGCTCCAAGATCCTCTTTGATTGTATGTTTGAGCTCCAAGCCTCCAAGTTTGATTCCAAACTCTTGGGAAAGGTTTCCCTATCACCTTTGGATGATCTTTGATGTGCTAGCAATGGAGATTTTTGCAACAAAAATCCTGAAGTCTCCTTTGTGGTTCACAGCAAAACAAAGGAAAAAAAGAGGAGAGAATTCGGTGGAGAGAGAGAGGGGGATTAAGTGAGTTGTGTATTTTTGTTTTTCTAAAAAACCTTATGCAAAAAATCTCTCAAATTTGGTATATGATTTTCTAAAAAGCTAAAGCAAATTTTGGAGGGAAAATTGCATTTATTGTTCCCAACTACTCCCATCAGTCAACTTTGACACTTGATGGACAAGTGATGTAAGTTGTGATGTGACTTGTGGGCCCCAATTTAATTCAAAATCCGAGTGGGCCCGCAAACACATTTCGGGCTAGGGTTCGTTAATTCCGAATTAACGAATTTTCTGTTGCGACTTAATTAAATCAAATTTAATTAAATAATAATGCCTCGCAAAATTATTATTAAAGTCGCTAGCGAATTAATTCTAAATTTATTCGTTCACCCGAATTAAAATCCAATTTTAATTCCGTTATGAAATCTAATTTCATATAATATATCAATTATATTAGTTTAATCAATTAATTCCAAATTAATCGTTCTCTCTCTTTTAATTGAATTTTATCCCCGATAAATTCTCGCCGTAATTAATCCTAGATTAATTTTCTCTCTTCTAATTAATCCCAGATTAATTATGTTCGAGTCATACGTCATCGGTGAATCTTCGAGAAGCGACCCATGAGATCCCTGGATATGTTGACAGTAAATCCGGTCATCGGACTATCTGAACACGTGCGTACCTCGTACCATATTTTTACCGA
This sequence comes from Zanthoxylum bungeanum, assembly GCA_019454045.1. Classification (NCBI taxonomy): domain Eukaryota; kingdom Viridiplantae; phylum Streptophyta; class Magnoliopsida; order Sapindales; family Rutaceae; genus Zanthoxylum; species Zanthoxylum bungeanum. The sequence continues at coordinate 174,213 of SKCR01023688.1, forward strand.
TTTATAAGACATGTTGGCTTCTAACAAAGTGTCGTGCCTACCCAATTCTCTAGAAATATTCTTTAAGGAATATATAATCTATAATAGGCGTGGTATACGTAGTATTGCGTATTGCGATCCAGTATCAGATGTCACATGCAATGCCTGGGGTTGGAATAATGTCTGCCCCGTACGAAGCATATATCGGATCACATGCAACTAGTCTCTATAATCGAATAATCATGACCTTGTCATATTATCCCGATAGTTGCAACATAATAGAGAACCTATTTTGTATCCCTGCGTGATTATCATCTCCATATGACTGAAGTGATACTTCCATCTTGACATCATACCCAATACACTACGATTCTCAATAAACCCAGAAGAGGCGTACGCAGAACCTGTTAAAGTCCCGGACGACCAAAACCAAAGCGTATTGATTGTCGCAAGTACCAGCGATGCAAGTCTCAAGTTAAGACCAAATACACCTACCCTGAATCGGATTCCCATAGACACATAGTCATACTACCAACGAGATTCCGAGGGGTCTATCCAGAGCGAAGCTATTTCCTTACCATCGGCAAACACAACCTCCTATCACACTTGCATAAGTATCTAATACTTAAATATATGAGAACTATATTGTTACACTTCCATAACACGCACAAGTGCAATACTAGTCTATTCCGCATTATCGATGTCCAGTCTCGATAATACTACGACTAAGGATATTTAATGATTAAACCTTTGTGGATTGATATTGTCTCATATCTTATTAATCCGGAACTAATCATAAGGACTTTTATCATTTATATATTCAAGTAATCAAATTAAAAAATGATAAAATAGCAATTTCCATTGTCACATAGTTAATTTGTACAAAAACCACAATGTCTTTTACAAATAGTGACGCTATGGGTCATAATTGTCCAACATCAAGTACCTTTGATCAGTTCGAGGAGGTGAATACCTTGATAATGAATTCAAAGATCACCTATTAGAGTATGTGATTTTGTCCCAACTAATTGCACCTAGTACACCTTAGTAAAATAGTGTTGTTGAGAGGAGGAATCGAACTTTACTCGACATGATTCCTTCCATGTTGAGTTATTCTTCACTCCCAAAATTATTTTGGGGGTATTCTATTCAAACAACAACTTACATTTTGAATATAGTTCCATCTAAGTCAGTGTTAAAACACCCTTAGAGTTATGGAGTGGTCACAAACGTAGTTTGAGACACTTTCGTATATATGGGTGTCCAACATATGTGATAATGGGTAAGATAGCGAAGTTGGAAATGCGTTTTGAAGTTTTTTTTTGTAGGATATGCAAAAGGCACAAGGGGAGGTGTGTTTTATAATCCTCGAGATAACAAGGTATTTGTGTCGAAAAACGCCAAATTTCTTAAGAATAATTATATGACAGACTTCAAGCCTCAAAGCAAGATAGTATTGGAGTAATTAAAATCTGATGAGAACAGTCAACGACTTGCGAGAATTATTGTTCCACAAAGCAAGGAGACCACATCTTTGAGTCAGACCATCTTACCACCTCGTCTTAGTGGGAGGATAGTACGACTACCTTCTCGATATAGACAAGAAGGTGAAGCACAAATTGCTATCACTGATGATGGAAGAGATGACCCATTGACATATCGATGTGCAATGGAAGATCATGACAAAGAGAAATGACTTGAGGCTATGAAACTTGAGATGGAATCCATGTATTCCAACCCAATCTGGAAGCTTGTAGATCTACCTAAAGGAGTAACTCCTATAGGGTGCAAATGGATCTACAAAAGAAAAAAGATAGTGGACGGTAATGTAGAGACATTCAAAGCAATGCTAGTGGTAAAGGGTTATACCCAAAAAGAAAGAGTTGACTATGAGGAAACTTTTACACCAGTAACCATACTGAAGTCCATTCGAATGTTGCTTTCCATTGCTTCTGATTATGATTATGAAATTTGGCAGATGGATGTCAAGACGACCTTTTTGAATAGCTATCTTAAAGAGACCATCTATATGGAGCAACTAGAAGATTTTATAAGCAAAGACGAAAAGCAAAAAGTTTGCAAGTTGCAAAGGTCTATCTGCGGACTTAAGCAAGCGTTCCGATCTTGGAACATGAGATTTGATGAGGCGATCAAATCTTATGGCTTTATCCAAAATCCTTATGAATCTTGTGTTTATAAATTCATCAAGGACAAACGAGTGGTTTTTCTAATACTTTTTATTGATGATATTCTACTTATTGGGAATAATGTAAAACTATTATCAGACTTAAATACTTGGCTGGCTGAACAATTCCAAATTGTGGTTCAAAACAAAGTCGAATTTTAAGATATCCAGATCTACAAGTATATTTCCTACTTAAGATCTAATTGTTTTATATTATTAATATACTAGACAATACGGATCTGGTTTTTCAATGTTCATGTAAATAAATTTTTTATATATTATGAATATATTTTCGCTGCCCATGAACTCTGAAAAACAACATTATAAACTTTTTTTTGCTCTTCATTTGCTGCATGATTTCTATTTGTGTTCTTTTAGACATTCAATGCACAGTAATTTTGATGATCAGTATCTGGCCGTACTTTTTCTGCTGTGTGTGTGTGTGTTCTCTTCGGCATTCACTGTGTAAAATGTTGATGCTGCAGCATCTGGCCTTGGCTTTTCTGCAAGCATATTAACATTACCATAACCTACAGTGTTGCGAGGAAGCCTGCTTTTTTTTTTTTGGAAAATTACGAGGAAGCCTGCTTTGGTGGAGTGGACTGCTAGGACTAAAGTTTGTGATATGCTTTATGATCCTGTGAGTCTTAAGCTTCTCAACTGTATTGATATTCCTTTTTCTTTTTGGCTACCATGTAATTGACTGTCATGTACGTTGCAGGTTAAAATTGCCATGGTTTGAAAATACACAGGCCTTTCAGATTCTTACCTCTCTGTTTTAAAGGTGAATTCTTTGTTTTTCAAAAATTTGTTTATCCGTTGGCTACTTTTTTAAGATAAAAAATATGCGGAGAAAAAGAAGGGTAGTGGTCTTACGAGTTGGACGTATTATTCCGTTCTCAGTTCACACGTCTTGCGACTTATATAATTGATTTTGTTATAATGTTTTAGTTGTAATTGCTAATGATATGAAACTTGTTTTTGAACCTTTAGGTGAAAATGACAGTGGCAAAGATGCAATCTCATTCTACCTTTTTTGCATGAAAATACAAGTGATTGGGTGAAATTTTGTTGTTTGTACATGATCAATTGAAAGTTCGTATTTATCCTAGGTTCTGACCCTATGCGGAATAAAACACAATAAATAAAGACAAGTCGTATTTATTGTTCTTATGGATTACCAACAATCACCCTTAAGTCTATGCAATTATAATATAATCCAGAATAATAAACAATAAACAAAATCAACATAATAATTTTATGGACGAAGTGGAAAACTCGTGCGAGTAAAAAATCACTCCGGGTATCTCGGCTACCAGTCTAAAATCCACTATTTGAGAATAACTTATAATAATGGTAAAAGACCTAAGGCAGCAACTCCGCCGACTCTAATATCTCTAGACTGTAAAAACTCGAAGTACTCCTCGAACCCGCACTACACGGTTTTCTTCAGAACCTCTAAAATCTCTAAGCGGATCAACTCTGCAAGCTCTGAACGTCGGAACTCCAACTACCAATCTACCTCATCGAGAACTCTGAAGGTTTAGGAAATTGAGTTTGATTGTGTTGATGATAAATCAAAGATCGGTATCACCAAGGAAACGAAGACAAGAGATTCAAAAGAGTCTTCAAGGTGATTAACATGAAGGTTGAAAAGGTAAAAATATTTTTGGCTCAAAAGAATATGTTTTCAACCAAGGGGAAAGTAGCTATAATGTTCTATATATAGGTAGGGTAGAAAGAAAGGTTTCAAAAGTGCAAAACATGCTAAAAACGTGTCTAAAATAAATCACTTACACACGGACATTAGAACGCCACTCGAACGCATGTCGAACGCGTGTTCTATGGAAGGTTTCATTCGAATGCATACTCAAACCCTCCATGAATGCAAACTCACTGGAAGGTTTCGTTCGAACGCACTGATGAACATACTATGCACGGGAACCTTCTGCCAAGTTTTCTTTGAACCCAAACACGAACGTGACACTAACGCTACTCGTTCGAACACTTTAACGAACGCAGCATCAACGCATGTCTGATCTTCAATGCACAGCTTTGCCATATATCAGTCCAATTACACTAAGTTCTTCGAGACTTATTACAACTCAATTGAACTTGTTTTGTTACGGACATAGTCAATAAAAATGGAACTAACATTAATGATATTTTAAACATCTTATGTTATAATTTAAATTTTCAATACACTCTATGTGACAGATTTAACATATTTTCATTATGAAATATATTATGTTTTCTTATAATTTTTAATTTCAAATATAAATTTTAGATTATACTTGTTTATAAAAACATTAATACATGAGCATAAATGTGATTATATAATAGATATTAAATTTTTTAATTATTGTCTATAAATTACTAATACCATAGTAACATAAATTACTTATATTAATTTTTTAATATTGTCAGTATTTTATTGACACCGAAAATTGTCAGTAATTTACTGATACTACATTTTAAGTACTTTACTGACACTTGAATCGCTGACACTAAATTTATTGTCAGTGTGTTCTGGTTCGAGTATTAATGACACTAAAAAATAGTGTCAGTAAACTCATTTACTGACGTAAAAGTAGTATCAGCAAATGCCAATGTTTACATAGTGATGTACCGTTTGTTATATAATTTGGTGAGCGTATAAATTAGCTTATATTCTCAGTACAATATTTATAAGGTAGCTTATATTCTCAATCAATACTCTTTATCAAACGATGTATTATTATTTTTGGGCTTTTAAATAAAAGCCTCAATTTTTTTTTCAAAATATTATTATTATAAAAAAAATCTCTCTATATATATATATATATATATATATATATATATATATATATAATTTCAAAGGTCTTTCTCAGCTTCTCATTCACTCTCAGCCTTCCAATAGCTCCTTATTCATTTTCAGTGATATCCTACTCTCCCCTTATTTGGTGGAGATTCATGTATTTCACTGATATTCTATATTTAATGATTTTAGGGATTGGTTTATTTATTGTCTAAAGAACAGGAAAATAAAACAAAAATCAATGATAGCATTCATTTGACCTAAAAAATCTCACCAGCCCACGAACTAAAAATTGATAAAAGCATTCATTTTATCCCAAAAATTAAACCATCCCTCAAAATGAAGCCACAAATTTATAGGAATAACTATTCAACTTAGGGGCCAAAACCCATGATTTCCAAATCTTCCTCCATATAAAATGTTTCACTCTTGAACCACGACCACAAGGCACGGTTTCGTTCAGCTCAACTTCTCAAGTGAGTTTTTAAAATTGATAGTGCATCGTGAATTTTGAAGGATGAGGTTTTGAGAGTGATATAGGAATTTATAGATACCCTTTGAGAGACTCGATGTGGGTATTGAAGAATATGGAGAAATTTTGACTGAAATTATGACTGGTTCTGTTAGATTTGATTTGTAAATAAAATATTTGTGCTAATGGCTGATTTGGCTGGTTTACAAGAGATTGTCGCACCTATATTTAGATCATTGGAGTTGATTGGAGAGTTTCCTTTGGAGATGTCCATAAAGTATAAATAGAGCTCACCAACGACGAATTACTAAATCTTGTCGTTGCCGTTTCTCTTCTTCGATCAATTTCCACAACTAAAATCAAAACGCTAAGCCTTTGTCATCTGAATCGGACGCTCGTCGCTTGAAGCGAAAGGTCTATTTATCCATTTTCACTCTTTCCACTCTCTTTGTAGCCAAATAGAGCATGATCAACACGTGTCTGTTTCTGTTAAGATTCCAGGCCAATGAGCAAAAGCAAATGGTTGTGGACGTATGATTTAAGTGTTGCAACTAATCTATGATGCTTCCATTTGATTTTAGTACCAATGTTGAATTTGTTTGTTTTCCAAAAAATCTTAGATCTCAACTTAAGAAATAGTGAAATGATGAATTTGAATCATCATCAGGAACCAGTCATTTATCAGGGTCTATATCAAAAATTCATTAGGCCAGCTATCAGGGTCTATTATCAGGGTCAGTCCTTCGAGATCTGACCCTCATGTTCAGGCATTCAGGATAATTCAATCAGGGTATGTTCTTCAGAATCAAACCTCCAAGTTCATACATTCATGTTAAGTCATTCAGAGCATTCCGAATAAGTCATCCATATTTAGTCATTCAGCTTCAAACAATCAGGCTTAGGCATTCAGGGTTAAGACCAGCTATTCAGGGTCAGGATTAGTTATTCAGAGCCAGAATCACCATTCAAGATTAGTCTTCAAGGTCTGACTTTAGGGTCAGTCAGGGTCAATCATTCAAATTCAGGGTCGGACATTTAAGTTTAGGATTAGTCATTCCAATTCAGTAAACAAACAAATAATCAAAGGGGAAAATCTAAAAAATATATTTGCCTCGCTAGACCCAATCAATCCAACATGTTCAAGTGTTAATGGAAAACATACAAATAGCTTTTTGAGAGCACGAAAGTACTTCGAGTCCTTTATCAAAAATCACTCCATAAGAGTTTTTTTTACAGATTAAGCTTCCAAAAATATTTGGTTAATTCAATCAGGGTTTGTCCTTCAGAATCATACCTCCAAGTTTAGGTATTCATGTTAAGTCATTCAGAGCATTCTAGATTAGTCATCCATGTTCAGTCATTCAGCTTCAGGAAATCAGGCTCAAGCATTCAAAGTTAGGATCAACTATTCAGGGTCAAGGTTAGTCATTCATGTCCAAAATCAGCATTCAGGATTAATCTTCAGGGTTTAACTTCAGGGTTTGACTTTAGGGTCAGTAATGGTCATACATTCAGGCTCAGGGCCAGTTATTCCAATTCAGGGTTAGTCATTCAGATTCAAGGTTGGACATTAATGTTAATGATCTATTATTCCAATTTAGGATCACTCATTCAGATTCAGATTCAGACATTTTAGTTCAGGGTCAACCACTCAAGTTCAACCATGCATAATCAGTCATCAGAATCAATTATTCAGTATCAGTCACTCAGGGTTAATCCTCAGGGTCTGATATCAAGGTCTGAAATCAGGGTCTGGCAACATAGTCAGAAATCAGCAAACAAACAAATAAATCAAGGGAAAAAAATCTAAAAATTCTTTTTGCCTTACTAAACCTAATCAATCTAATATGTTCTAGTGTTAATGGAAAGCATACAAATTATTTTTTGAGAGACAAAAGTACTTTAGATCCTTTATCAAGAATCACTCAATAAGAGTTTTTTTTTACAAATTAAGCTTCCAGAAACATTTGGTTAATCCAATCAGGGTTTGTCATTCAGAATCGGACCTCCAAGTTCAGGCATTCATATTAAGTCATTCAGAGCATTCTGGATTAGTCATCCATGTTCAGTTATTTAGTCAATCAGGCTCAGACATTCAGGGTTATGATCAACTATTAATGGTCGTGGTTAGTCATTAATGGCCAGAATCAACATTCATGATTAGCCTTCTAGGTCTGACTTTAGGGTCTGACTTTATGGCCAGTCAAGGTCAGATATTCAGGTTCAGAGTCAGTCATTTCAATCAGAGTCTTGTCTTCAAAATCAGATCTCCAAGTTCAGGCTTTCATGATAAGCCATTTAGAGAATTTTGGATCGGTCATTCAGTTTCAGGCAGTCAGACTCAAACATTCAGGGTTAGGATCACCTATTCAATGTCAATGTTAATCATTCAGGGCCAGAATCAGCATTCAAGATTAGTTTTCAGGGTCCGACTTCAGGGTTTGAATTTTGTGTAAGTCAGGGTCAGACATTTAGGTTTAGGGTCAGTCATTCCAATTCAAGGTCACTCATTCAAATTCAGAGTCAGACATTCAGGTATGAGGTCAGCCACTCAGGTTCATCCATGCATGATCAGTTATCAAAATTCATTTAGTATCAGTCAATCAGGGTCAGTCCTCAAGGTCTGATATCAGGGTCTAAATCAGGGTCTGGTAACAAAGTAAGGAATCAGCAAATAAACAAATAAATCAAGGGAAAAAATCTTAAAATTCTTTTTACCTTGCTAAACCTAATCAATCCAATATGTTCAAGTCTTAAGGGAAAACATATAAATTACTTCTTGAGAGCACAAAAGTACTTTGAGTCATTTATCAAGAATCACCCCATAAGAGTTTTTTTTTTTTTTTTTTTTTTTCAGACTAAGCTTATAGAAACATTGGCATAAAGTATTTTTTTCTTAAAATCACTTTCCACTAAAAGATATACAAACTTCAATTCCTTACAGATCATAATAAAAAAACCCATCAATCAAAGACCAAAATATTTTATTAAATGATGAATTTGAATCATCATTAGGAACACTTATTTAGAGTTAGTTATTAGGGTGTGTACCATAATTCTTCATTAAGGCCAGCTATCAGGGTCTGTTATTAGGGTCAGTCCTTCGAGATCAGACCCTCATGTTCATGCATTCAGGACCTCCAAGATCAGACATTCATGTTAAGTCATTCAGAGTATTCCGTATTAATCATCCATATTCAGTCATTCATCTTCACGCAATTAGGCTCAGACATTCAAGGTTAGGATCAGCTATTCAGGGTCAAGGTTAGTCATTCAGGGCCAGAATCAACATTCGGGATTAGTTTTCAGGGTATGACTTTAGGATCAGTCATTCAAAGTTAGTGCTATTTTATGAAATTTATAGGGGTATTGAGGCTTTTAATGTATAAGTAAATGAAATAATCTTTTCTTGATTTTTTCAACAAAAATAAACATGTATAATAATAATAATAACTAACATATCAAACTATGATTATTGTTCATACTATAATTTGTAACATTTACGTATCATCTTTACCCGTAATAAATAACTTATTTTCCAACACAACAATACATTTTCAAAAACTAATACAAAAAATTGACACTCAATGTGAAATGTCATGAACTAATACAAAAATATAAATCCATAAACTCAAAAAAAACCCGCGCATAGCGCGGGCTCTATGCTAGTTCATGAAATTTTTTTTGAAGGAATTAAAGTGCTTATTTGAAGATTTTAAAATCAATTTTTTGAAGAGAAAAATGTTATCTCTGTCTATTTTTTTCATAACTATTCATTAAAATCTCTATTTTTGTAATAATTATTCATCGGATTTTACAATTAAAATAATAAATTATTAATATAAGAAACCTATTGCAATATAAAAACATAATATACTATTAAAGTAAGAAACCTATTAATTTAATTAATTAATAATTTAAGAAACCTATTAATTTAATTAATTAATAATTTAAATTGTTAAATTAAAAATTAAAATAAAAAACCTATTATAAAAAAAAACTTAAATTATGAAATTAAAATATATTTACGATTAATTTTGTACTAAATAAAAAACCTATTACAATAAAAATACATATTATAATTTTATAAGAATTGTATATTATCCTATTATAATGAAAAACACTATTAAATTATAAAATTAAATTAATAAATCTATTAAATAACAACAAAAAAACATTTTATATTATAAGAATAATATTTTAATAATATCACAAATAATATGGTAACGAATATATATGTATATATATATATATATATATAATATATATATATATATATATAAGTTAAACATTTTTAATCTTTCTCATTGTGTCACATGACACATAATCTCTACAATTAATTTTTTATTACCTATTATAATAAAAAGATATAGTATAATATTCTATTAAAATAAAAAATATCCGTGCAACCTAATATTTGCAAATAATCTTTTTATTATTAAATTATTGAATTAAATTAATAAGTTAATAAATTGAAATGCCTATTATAATATAAAAAATAATCTCATATTAAAATAAGAAATCTAAATAGTAGCCGCCCACAAAACCTAGTTAATTTTTTGAATTTCGGGTCTATTGTCATTCCTTATTTTATTTTGAATTATTTTCATAAACTTTTTATTTTATGAATTTTTTATTATTTACTGTGTTTATGATACAAACTTTGACTATCGGTTCTTACACAGTGAATTCGAAATATTATTTGAAAAAGACAAACGAATGAAATATAAATGTTGGTGGTATTTTCAGGTCCTATGATATTTAAGCAGTACGACAGGGGCAATAAGGGTAACTCCCTTGTTGATCAAGATCATTAATACCGACCCGACCACATGAGTTAGGGGCCGAGCGCTTATGATCGATAACCCGACCACTTAAGATCGGATGACCGGACATTATCAGATCGACAACAACATTCTCAGTTCAAAAGACCATCATGACCGACCTCATGAAGACCGGGAATATGGTGGGATATGCTCCAGAAGATAAGACATCCTATTTTTACGGATAAGAAGATAAGTTATCCTACTTTCATGGGGAAAGGTTGATAAGTCAGTGTCCTAATAGGATATGGGAGGTGAATGAGTCAGTGTCCTAATAGGATATGGGAAGTGAATTTAGTTTTCAACTAGGAATCCTTATAAGAAAAGGAATCTGATTTCTTTACTAGTATAAATAGAAGGGGAAGGTATACGTGAGAGGGATCAGAATCATTATCATCAGACTTGTAGACACGAGAGATATCGGAGAAGCATATCTCAGTAATAAAAGTATCATTCGATTTGTGTCTGTGGACGTAGGTTGGATCTAATCCGCCGAACCACGTTAAATCTCTTTGTCGATTGGCGTATTTATCTGTCTAAGTTTGCTTTTGGTTCCCCATAACCGAACAAATTCACTGTTGGAGGACGATTGTCTCGGGAGTAAAAAACCCTTATTGCCCCTGAGACCAAAATCCGCCGTCAACTGTTGGCGCCGTCTGTGGGGAATCAACGAAAAACAGCTCACGTGGTAAGACGATGGCAGAAGGTGGAAATCGCCAGTCATTGGGGAGTTCAACAGCAGAATGGATGGAGAAAAGAGAGGAAAATATGAGGAAAGATATGGAGGAAAATAAAAACCTGTTGAAGTCCATAATGAACAGACTGGAGATGATGGAAGAAACGAATAATGAGAAGCTTGAAGTCGGAGCCAGTCGGAGGAGAGGTGAAATAGCGGAAGGAAAAAGGGTCGTCGATGTGAGTGATGACGATGAACCGATGAGGAAGGGTCCCTACGGGATGAGGTCCGTAGTGGTAGAAAAAGATTTACAAACAGAGGATACGTGGGAAGAAGAAGAGGGGAGACAGTCACCAGATTCTTCCTATGATGGCCCCCGCGACACCAAAAAGGGAGATAGGAAGGATGGTGAAACCGAACGGGAAATCTCAAGCCATGAGGAACACCGCACCTGGGGTGACAGACGCAAAGAAGGCCGCAGGAGGCGGCACAGTAACGCAGATGGCAGTATAAAATCTTGGTTAAGAAAAGAAATGGCCAAATGGGGAGCGAACCTCAAAACAGACACGGGAGATGCTCTGGACGGCGAGGTTGAATCTCCCTTCACAGAAGAAATAAAGTCGGTAAAGTTCCCAAGACGATTCAACATGTCGTCTATGACTCCTTACAAAGGCCACACTGATCCAAAATCCCATATTGAGAGTTTTGTCCTGTTGATGGAGGTCCAAGGAGTAGTAGGGGATGCCATTTTCAAAGTATTCCCCTTAACCTTGGGGGGATCTGCCATTCTGTGGTTCAGAAGTCTAGCCCCAAGGAGCATCGGAAGCTTCGCGCAGCTCAGGAAGTGATTTGTTCGGCAATTCAAGGGAGTCTGCATCCCAAATAAGACAATTGAGGAATTGAGGCTCATGAAACCGGGGGACGATGAACTCCTGAAGGTTTTCATTGAGCGGTACCATAGCATGGTGCTCGAGGTCGGAGGATATGAGTCGCTTGAGGCCTTGGAGAGTTTGAATGGAGCCTTAAAAATCGGAAAGCCATGGACTCACCTGAGGATCCAGGGTACACCGAATTATGCCACCGCTCTGGAAACAGCCCGAAAGTTTGTTTTGTTGGAAGATGAAGAGAGAATTACCCGAAGGGGGACGGCTATCAGAGAGAGGACGACGAGGGCAAAAGCTCCTCGCAGGCCAGACAGGGAGTTCAAAAAACTGCCCCCGAGGCGAAGGGAATTCAAACCAGTACCTCAGGACGACCATGAAAAGAGAATCTCGACCCAGATGAACCATGTGGCCGGGGAAGAGGCATACATTCCTCTGAATAAACCACTGGGGCAAATCGTCATGGAAATCAAGAGAAAAGGTATCTTGATAGAGCCTGACCTCAAGAGATTCCCGCCAGACATGAGGAATAATAAATCCTATTGCGTGCATCATAATCTTCGGGGGCATACAACAGACGGATGCCAAGACCTACAGGAGCAAATGGAAGACCTGGCGCGGAATGGGTATTTGAACAGTTACATTAACCATGAAGTTATGGCCGCCAGACAGAGAGCACATGGCCGACAGGTGAATGTTATCGCAGGGGGAAAAACACTGGCCGGGGACTCTAACCGGTCAAGGAAAAATTATAGCCGGACTCAGGGGTCAGAAGTGTTAGAAATAGAGCGGGCCTCGGGAATACAATGTGGTCGGTCAGTACCGATAATGTTCACGGATGAGGATGCGCGAGGGGTGACTTTCCCCCACGATGATGCATTAATAATCAAGGCGATAATCGGCGGTTCCGAGGTAGACAAAATCCTAGTGGATCCCGGGAGTGCGGTGGATATAATCTCCAAGGAGGCTTTGGACAGCCTTGGTGTGGAGTATGTGACTCTAACCGATGATGGGACTCCCCTATACGGCTTCGGGGGCTCAACGGTCATCCCATTAGGAAGGATACAATTGGCAATGACGGTCGGGACCCGTCCCCGGACTCGGACGATTATGATAATTTCACGGTGGTAGATTGCATGAGCAGTTACCAAGTCATTGTTGGCCGACCTTTCATGATGAAGACAAAGGCTGCAATGTCTTGCTATTACTTAAAACTGAAATTCCCCACCCGGGAAGGGATTGAAATTGTGTGCGGAAGCCAGAAGGTGGCTCGGAGCTGTTTCGCCACCCTCTCAAAGGAAACCCTTTGCATTGAAGCAGGTACCCGGAAAAGACAAGGGAACGAAGATGAGGGAGAAGTTGGCTATGAAGACAGCAGTCTATCAACAAAGGATGGCCCGTTTCTACAACAAAAAAGTTCGGACCCGTGTTTTTCTTCCAGGTGACTTGGTATTACTAAGGGTCACCTTGAACACTCGAAGGCCGAAGGAAGGTTCGCTAGGTGCCAAGTGGGAAGGGCCATATAGAATTGTGGAAGTAGTAAGGCCGGGTGCCTATATTTTGGAACAGTTGGACGGTACACGGTTAAGGAAACCTTGAAACGCTGAGATGTTGAGAAAGTACTTCCAGTAGATTCTCTTTCATTTCTTTTTTCTAAACAACCAGACAAGGGTTAGGAGATCAAATAAACCATCTCCCAAAATATCCCGCGGAGAGTTGTAGGAAGGGCAGTAGGTCCCCAAATATGAATAAAATTTTCTTTTTTCAATTAAGAAAATCTTCACTCGCTTTTTCCAAAAATAAGACTTGAAAGTCATATTCAGTATTCCGGGGACATGCTCGACGCGGAGGGATGATTTAGGGGTCAGGAAAGGCACTAAACCCTTGACATACCAATCACAGGTGCTACCATAAAAACCCCGGGTATAAGAGCTTCGACCTAACTCATTCCATTTTTGGGGGTCAAGACTGCATCAAGGGATGAAGCACATAAGGGAGCACGCGAAGCCTTTCGTAGTAGAGTCAAACCCCCGAAACTGAAGCAGAACTACCCTGTGACTTAATAAGGGATATTTCGAGATGATAATCGCGGGGAGGGAGTGCCCCCGTAAGATGGCCGGCCTGCCCGGTTTGGGAAATACAGCTACGGGGAAAATGTTCCCGTACGTTTTGTCTGACCAACGGATCCGTGAGATGCATAGCACGAGGAGGGATGATACCCTCATGGCGTTTGCTTGCTTCAGTGTTACCGAGCATAAGGAGGAACATGCCCTTAATGTTTCGGACACTCTTTGATCCATACCTATCTGGTCATTCAGATCCGTGAGAAGCATAGCACGAGGAGAGATGATACCCTCGTGGCGTTTGCTTACTCTAGTGTTACCGAACATAAGGAGGGGACATGCCCTTAATGTTTCGGACACTCTTTGATCCATATTTTGATCGTTCGGATCCGTGAGATGCATAGCACGAGGAGGGATGATACCCTCGTGGCGTTTGCTTGCTCCAGTGTTACCGAGCATAAGGAGGAACATGCCCTTAATTTTTCAGACACTCTTTGATCCCTACTGTAGGACACAGAAACTGGGCGACACATGCTGTTCTAGACTCAAGGCCTAGTTGGGAGTACGGAGTAGCCCACGGGGGACTAAACCGGAGAATAATGGAGTCGCCACCCGGTGTGAACCGGGAAAATGATTTAAGGCCGCACTCACCCCTCGCAAGGGAAGACCTCAAACCGTTGGGTTCGGAATGGTCCCTTACTTATGTCGTTTGTAAGGAATGGATTTGTGCAATATTAACCAAGTCTACTCAACATACATGTTTGTCAAAGTAGTCTAAATTCTTATAAAGCCTAAATCTAGGTTTGCATACTTCAAAAGTAAACTTTCATTACGACAAACATTCAACATCACACAAAAGCATATTAAATAAAATACGATTTAGACATGATGTAAATCAAACTCCTATTGCGAAATAAAGTAATTAAGTCATGCTAAACATAAAACAACATTCTAATAGCCTAATCATGCTCAAATACAAGTTTGGATGAAATGAAATATGTGAATCCTTTAAGTGATATGGGGCATTGTATCCCGAGTGCAAACCATAATACCGTCCATTCGGATTCGGCTATGGAATTTATGTCCGGGTTTCCATCCAATATACCACAAGAAAGAACACATATTTCATTCACCCGAAATCACATTATATACTAAGTCATAGTTCTCATGCGAGGAAAAGTACGTTACATGCTTTTCTAAGTTACCAATTTACACAACTTAAATTAGATAACATGCCAATTAATTATTCATGCTAGATACCACAAAAAAAATCTCCTAAATCATTATTTCATGTGAATAAATTCAATAATATAAACCCTCAGGTCTAACCTTTTGTGTCGTTATTCGGAGGTGCGTTATACGGCCGTCGGAAGGGCTAAGACACCACGATTTCACCGGTTCGCTGGTTCGACGTTTTGCTCACTGTTTCGCTGTTTCGTCCGCTGTTTCCACTTCGTTTCACTGCCGTTTTGCTGCTGTATTTAGGCC